>JAUKNK010000280.1:0-40000 GCA_030765055.1 Mantis religiosa
TTGAACTTAAGTGTGGGTAGGTACATCTGGCGAGAACTGGAAGGGAAAAAGAAAAAGTATTAAAGACAGAGATGTATAAAGAGATCACGGAGAGAGGGAAAGAATATAGATAGATATCGAAACTTCAGCTCTTAAGCTGGGAAAACTTATAATTGTTTTCATAAGCACGAAGTTTCTCTCGAGCCTAGGAATTTGAACGGCACAAATGATC
Organism: Mantis religiosa; assembly: GCA_030765055.1. Lineage (NCBI taxonomy): Eukaryota > Metazoa > Arthropoda > Insecta > Mantodea > Mantidae > Mantis > Mantis religiosa. The sequence goes on from JAUKNK010000280.1 coordinate 212, forward strand.
ACACTATAGTAAAATAATATGCAGAATAATTAGAATGCAATTTTATGTATCAAGTACGCAAAATAGAAATGCATCGGGCTAGCATGCAAAAGCTTTTGCGCATACAATAGCTTTTAGACACATTTTTCTAATTATATTAAACTTAAAAAACACAGGATTACAAATATGAAAGATATAGCGGCCATTTATTGACAAACTGTATTCTTGCAGATGCCTTAAACCTACGCCATACCTCTCCGAGAATCATAGGAAGGGCTCGCCGTAATGATACGAGGTTCGATGTTGGAATGTTTGTCCTTGAATGCTACCAGCCCAGCAAACAACACCATTGCTGAGATATTGTCATATTTGTTTTGCAGCAAATAATTGAGAAAAGACAAGAGTATAATTTACAAACACATCTGGCATTCCTAGACTTCAAGAAGGCATTTGACACTGTTAATAGGGGCAAGCTATGGAAAATTATGGAAAATAGTGGATATCCAAAAAAATTACTTAAAGTAATCAAACATATGTATAGCGACTCCAAAATAATAACAAACACAGGAGTTCATAAAACCGAACCAATTTTAATTAATAGATGCGTAAGACAAGGGTGCAGTGTATCACCTACTATTTATAATATATATGTAAATGACATCATCCAAAATTGGAAAAGTATTATTAAATCATGAATAAAAATAAATAAGAACAAAGTTTTAAATATTTTGCTATATGCAGATGACGTGGTTTTAATACAAGAAACGGAGGATAAATTAGAATATGCACTACACCGCTTAAACCAAGTATGCTAACAGTATGATCTTAAAATATCGACCCAAAAATCTAAGATAATGGCCTTTTGGGGTAAACAACATATAAGATCTAAAATAATTTTAGACAACAAACCACTAGAACAACTAAAAGAATTCAGCTATTTAGGATGTAATCTTAATTATATGATGAAAGCAGACAGAGATGTGAGCAAAAAGCTTGCAACATTCCAAATGATTTGTGGAACAGTGCATAGAACGTTGAGAAATAAAACAAGAAGAGATACAAGATTAAATTTGTATAAAACAATGGCAGTCCCTGCACTACTTTATGGAAGTGAGGCATGGGTACTCACGAAGAAAATGAAAAGCCAAATTCAAAGTGCAGAGATGAACTTTTTAAGGAAAACAAAGGGAAGCACAAGGTTGGATAGAATAAGGAATGAAGACATAAGAAAGGAACTCAACGTAGACTCGATAAGTAGCAAAATTGAAAAATATCAAAAGGAATGGATGTAGCAAATACAACGAATGTCCGAAACAAGACTGCTTAAGTTTGCATTCCAATATCAGCCACAAGGAAAGAGAGATGTTGGTAGACCTAAAAAGAGATGGAAGGAGCAATTATTGTGAGACGGAACGGGCACTCTGCCCATGCCGTGAAGTGAAGAAGCAGAAGAAGAAGAGGAAGAAGAAGAAGAAGAAGCATTCTAATCTCTGTTTCATATAACCTTGCCCCGCCGACATGTATCACTCCACGTGCAACTACCTTCCCCCTCATCCTAATTGGCTAATGCTTTCGCGCCATAGGCCATAGGCGGTGCCTTCCCGTCACATTTAAAACTGCAGTAAACGTCATAATATTTGCCAGGAAGATAGATAAAATCATAGAAATAAGAATATGAAGGCATGGAAAATACAAGTTTATAATGAAACTGGGCAAGTTGAAACTGAATGAATGAGCAATGAAACTGAAACAAGTTTATAATGAAAGGCCTTCGGCCTTTTCCACTGCGATTTTTTTTTTTTTTTAACCAGCACACATACCTTACAAAAATGCTTGTCTTTCGGTCTTAAAAGTCGTGTCACGCCATCCTTGTCATGTGATCTTCATTCACCCAAGTCTCGTCAAGGTAGTATATTTTGCGACTTGTATCCCGGTACAGTTTGATTGTCCTTAAATAACGTCTTGGTCACACAGCAATATCGCCCCTGGAGTGGTAAGTTTTCCTGTTGTCTCAATTTTATGTCGCGATGTTCCTACGCATCTAACACACCTATAAGTTCAGAGCACAGCTGTTCGACTTCTCTCACTGACAAAGACGGATTCTTCTCTGTGAGTGCATTAAACACATGCAACGCAATTTCCTTTTTCGCCGCTTTGTAAAGGTTTTCCCTTGCGATGCTTCAGCGAAAAACTGGCGGTAGACTCTGCCATTATACATATAAGTACACGCGCAATAAACGACCAATAAAATAATTTAGCTCTCGCACTCGGCACAACTCATCTTCGAAAGGCGATATATGACTAATCCAGTTCAAAACAAGGTCAGTGATAAAAGTCATATAAACAAATATGTCATTAGTATCGCTGAAGCACATGCTATCGTGCCATGTGCTTGAGAGCAAACGAACCTCCTCTTTACTTCGTTTAAGAATTAACATGCATTTCAGATAAATCAACTCTGATGCGTAATATATTTAATTAAAACCGTTACGAAAATATAAATATGACAATTCTCTTCCAATATATAAAGATATATCACCATGTTAAATAACGAACTGATTTTTAGCGCCCAACAGTCTATACTGCAGTAGCAGCCAATGAGAGGTGATAAGGTCACGTGACCGTTAAGAGATACGGGGCAAGCTTATGTGAAGCAAGGATTAGGTCAGTGAGCGAGAAAGAAGGAAACTTGAAGTGCGCGGGTAACGAGGTGGCAACGCTGAGCACGCCTATGCATCTTATTTGCCGGGTCCTGTAGTCTTTCCATTTGAAAAACGGAGTAAGGACCAAACTTGTCTGATACCATGGGTAAAAATTACAAGGAAAATTTCAAGCTAGTGCTAAGAAAATGTTGACATCAGTTTAGGAAGGCAATATGTATCTAGTATTTAAAAACTGTAGAAGATAAGCACTGTTTCTCTTTTCACTGAAGATGCACTACTGGCTTATTTACATGAAAAAGATTACACTGAGTGCTTTCTCACTGAAGCCCAAATATTCAATGCTTAAAACAAAAACAAACCAAGAACCTCCCTATGTTGCGAAATAAATGGTTCATTCTTTAAAAAGGCTTTTTGAAAAGCAATACAACAATATTAACTTGCACTTGCTTTAAATTATTAACTGTTTTATGAAATATACTGGAGTAACTTATGATTAACATAAAATAAAATTTTGGCTTGTATTTCTTGTTTTGTTACGTATCATTTTGTTTAAAACACCGTTTAAGTTGGTAAGACTGGACACTACCACGCCGCTAAGGTTTTTAGTGTGCTTTAGAGATCGTGCGCTAAAAATATATTATAGTCCTGTTGCTACCCTATTTAGCCGTTATGTAGCTAATACACTTTGTAAACTTTAAGTGGCTTTTGGTTTCCTGCCACACCATTGACCTAAGTGCTTTATCTTCGAGGCCCTGTGAATTGAAATACATTTAGACAATAATTAAGAACCGCTACTTTGAGGCGAATGAGTTATATGTTTAGGACTTTGGGGGGGGGGGGGGATACTGGTGAATATTTTACATCTCTAATATTTGAAAAATGTTAATAAAAATCACTAAAGCCTTTTATTTTAGGTTTATAACATCAAAGTAACGAATCCTTTTAGGTGGGTAAAAATTGTTTGTGGTGGTGGATCTTCTTGTAGAATTTCGTGTTGCGTCTTTGTAAGATAGAGTAGTTAAATATGAAATTTGAGGTTTATTTGACACTTCAGTTTTCAGTCGTACGTTCGTACAGGAAGTGTATGAAATAAGCTGAATATCTTGAACCCTCTATAATTTAGGGTACTTGGCACCATAAATTCCGCAATCAAATTAACTAAATCTCATGTTTTCAACAAAATTGATTCAAAAGTAATGAGTTCTATTTTTGTTTTCTGAAATGATGAAAATGTAGGTCTGATGCAGCAGAATTTAAAAAAAAATATAATAATTATTTGTAATGTGTTAGCAAGACATCAATAATAATAATAATAATAATAATAATAATAATAATAATAATAATAATAATAATAATAATAATAATAATAATAATAATAATAATAATAATAATAATAATAATAATAATAATAATAATAATAATAATAATAATAATAATAATAATAATAATAATAATAATAATAATAATAATAATAATAATAATAATAATAATAATAATATTAATAATAATAATAATAATAATAATATTAATAATATTAATAATATTAATAATATTAATAATATTAATAATATTAATAATATTAATAATATTAATAATAATAATAATAATAATAATAATATTAATAATATTAATAATATTAATAATATTAATAATATTAATAATATTAATAATATTAATAATATTAATAATAATAATAATAATAATAATAATAATAATATTAATAATATTAATAATATTAATAATATTAATAATATTAATAATATTAATAATAATAATAATAATAATATTAATAATAATAATAATAATAATAATAATAATAATAATAATAATAATAATAATAATAATAATAATAATATTAATAATAATAATATTAATAATAATAATAATAATAATAATAATAATAATAATAATAATAATAATAATAATAATAATAATAATAATAATAATAATAATAATAATAATAATAATAATAATAATAATAATAATAATAATAATAATAATAATAATAATAATAATAATAATAATAATAATAATAATAATAATAATAATAATAATAATAATAATAATAATAATAATAATAATAATAATAATAATAATAATAATAATAATAATAATAATAATAATAATAATAATAATAATAATAATAATAATAATAATAATAATAATAATAATAATAATAATAATAATAATAATAATAATAATAATAATAATAATAATAATAATAATAATAATAATAATAATAATAATAATAATATAACCGTAAACATATAAAGTATCATTTTTCTCCAATATACGAGGGCTGTTCAATAGAGAATGTACATAACTTTTTTACGGTCATAATTTTTCGCACTAAAATTCAACCTTATTATATTCTGTTAGCTTAATGTGAAACAAACACGCCGTAGTAGTTTCATTGATAGTACTCCTGGTTCCCGCCTGTGAGAACCAGGTAAGTTCAGACACGTTCAGTATCGCCTACCGCTGCAATGGAGGTAACATACAGTTAAAGTTGATGTTAGAGGAAGATCCGGAGTTTTTTTCAAACGTAATCACTGCTGATGAAACTTGACTACATCATTTTGATCCTGAGAGCAAACAGCAAAGCTCAATGTGGAAATATCCTTCATCACCAACCCCCAAAATAGCAGAGGTGGTTGCTTCTGCTGCGAAAGTTATGGTCATGTCATTCTTTGATATTCATGAAATGGTTTATCAGCATGTTGTTCCTGCACACACATCAGTAACTGAACAATACTACAGGGATGTACTGAAAACATTGCAAGCCCATATCAGGCGCAAAAGACCACATTTCCCTGAAGCAGGCTGGATACTGCACCACGATAATGCGTGGTCGCATATTGCCAATGTTGTTGCTGAATATCTTGCAAAAATCAACGTGAAGTACATCCCTCACCCTCCCTATAGTCTGGAGTTGGCTCCATGTGACCTTTTTCTAATCCCGAACTTGCAGAAACGCCTTCGTGGAAGGCATTATCCATCATCAGAAGCATTGGTGAAGGCTGCGGAGGCGATTTTGAAGGATCTCTAAAAATGGTTTCCAGTATATCTTTGAATACTGACACAAACGCTGGGACAAGTGCATCGCATTCAGGGGAGACCTTTTTGAGATGGTCCATAAAATTATGAGGATGAGTAAAGGTACGTTATCAAAAAAAGAAAAAAAAGTGAACATTGTTTATTGAACAGCCCTCGTACCTTTTAATCTTCCCTTGAAGTGAAACAAGTTCAACAAACTATCTGCATTACTGTGAAGTAGATTGAAAAACAAACTTCTCTTTAAAGAAAGAAAACTTCATAAAATTTAAATACAGTTGCTAGGAAATCTCTATCAAATGTAATGTATGAATTTTGCTCCTTTAAATATACAGGCTGACTGAGCTAGGAAGGTTTACAATTTGTGTTTAGGGGAATTTATATCTGTGCGTTTCTAAGGTCAGTGGGGGCAATTAAGATCTCCACTTTTACTACGAAAGTGAGAAGAGCGTTTAACATCCGCCTAAAGCTTATTGCACAATATTCAGTTAATATTACAGCTATGTTTTCATATCCGTTAATATACCTGCCGCAATAAATACATGTAAATGAAGTATTCGTTTTAATGCGCCGGAACAATTCTGTCCTCGTTAAACAAGAGGAGGAAACCAGAAAGCCTGAAGGAAAGACTGGTTAGGGTGGAAGATTACAGGGAAACTGAGGGGAAGAGTAAACAATGCTTTCTGCCTCTCCATTTCATTTCACGAAAGTAGTGTTTCCGCCTTGTTGGACATCGATATACCAAGAAATCTCTCTCAGGAAAGAGATTTTTGTATTTCGTTGAGAAACTAACGAAGATTTACGAGACAGTGACTTAGTTTGTTCAGAAATATAGTGCTACGTCACGCAAAACTTAGAATGATGAACTGCAACACTAAATTTATTTGCACAAAAGCAAATCACCATCCAGACAGCTATGTCAAAAATATTATTGCATTATGCAAAAGAAGTTACCTACATAATGAACATGTAAATCCCATTTATAACTTTCCTAATATATAATTCTATTATAAAATTTTAAAAATTAATACTTATGTGAATACTGAGCAATAAACGAGTGTTTTCACATATTCTGTTACGTTGCGTTGGTTTCTCTGCGGCTTTTATTGATAATCTCAAACTAAACAACAAAGCTTGATTGCATGCACGATACCAAAACAAAACAACTTGTATGTCATTAGTTTCTGTTGTAATGAACCCACGAGGGAAACAAATCATTTGTCCACGACCATTTAATAATGAAACTTAGTCACCATATAATAAATTAATACACATGTCATGTTTAACGTTGATACTGTAATCTAGATTTACTTCGCAAAATAAAACCAAACAATGGAAAGGATTTTAATTGAATTAAAAATACCTCATTTGAACGTAAACTAGTAACATGCATAAAGAGGAATAACAGGAGAATAATAACAAGTTAAAGTGAAGAAAACAAATGGTTAAGATTTAAATGGTGAAATTCAATTATCAAATACGATTGCATTCTAAATATAATCATCAACAGAGGATTTAGCATAATTAAATACGTGAAATAAAACTGGCAAAGAGTATATACTACATATGGTAGCATCAACATGAAAGGAAAATGTATTAAAACAGTATCGGCGAAAAAACTGCTATCTCGTGAAGAAACTAATCACTTTATGTATAATTAATATATTTTATAATAATTTATTGCTTTAAGGTTCTGGCTCAGATTGTCCTGAAAATTTAACTAGTGTGTCATTTTATGGTATTTATAAACTTCTAAATTCACGGATAGAGACAACATGAAAAATTAAATGCCATGGCCCGGATTTGAACCACGGATCTCCTGGTTTCCGTCTAGTCGCTCTAACCCATTAGAAGGGGAGGAATGTAGTCTTTGTCCCGTTTCCTGGAATCCAAAGGTAATTTTACCTCTAGTACTATTTGGAGCAAAATAAAACAGTTTGCTAAATAATTAAATGTAAAGCTATGCTCTTGAAAAGATAAAAACGTAAAATGTATCTGCGGTATATTTTAACATGCTTAATTTTAACAAAAAATAGACAATAGTATCAAAAATGCCCAAAAATGCAATAAAAAACCTAAAAAAAGCCCTAACCCAAAAAATTGCAAAAAAAAAAAAAATGCCATAACAAATATGATTAAATAAACACATTTTACTATGAAATCCACTTTTAATTTAGGCTTCCAAAAAATGATGCCAAGTCATTGAAATCCTAGCCCTAGTCATACCATTGAATAGAACATCGCGTCTGGAAAATCTGGATCGAAACGTCTTCTTAACCCGAGGCATCAACTGCATCCCATCCAACGAGGAGGAAGAATCATCATAGAACCATTTAATTTCTCATTATAATTAACACTATTTTCACAAAAAATAAGACGTTTTACAATACATACCTTGTTGATTTTATGTCACATTCGCATTCAAACTAACTCCTACTTTGTAAGCGATCTTCATTTCTGGCAATATTTTAATATGATTTACTATTATGTGTTTCAAATGGGGAGCTATTTGTCCTTCAGCGCTACTAGGTGAGCAACCAATCGGAGTCCTGCGGTGTTGTTGTATTGCATTCCCGCTAAGTGATGTGTGTGACGAGCGCCAACCTAATCGGTCTGTATGAAATACTATTCGTACTAAGACAAAAATTCAGATTTTGCCAAAACTGATCCATGTGGTAGGTACAGAGTAATGTATCTAACATAACCATAAAAACCACATATTTTTAGCTCAAATAGTTTTTCTAATACAAATAAATAAACCACTCTTACCTGTATTATAACAATAAAACGCGACGTAAGCACTGTATGAATTTGGCATGTATGCGTGTACGTGTATTTGTAATTACTCAGAACTGAAACGTAAATGTTTGACGTGACGTGATAAAAGAATTAGTTTGAATAATCCAATTCTAGCGAGAGGAATCAATAAATTTCCTGCTACCCTGGCAGAACGTGTCTGGTCATTTTATATCTTTGTTTATGAATGGTTCGTAATCTCTATTTACTCTAGAGAGTTCATAGTGATTGGTATGTATGTACATACACTTTTAATTACTCAGAACCAAAATTTAAACTACTGACATGACGTGATAAAAGAATTACTGTGACTAAATCAAGGTGTTAAATTCGAGAAAGAGCAAACACTTCATTTCCTGTTAGCCTGTGGAATGCTGTATGCTTATGTTTATGAATGCTGTATGCTGGATAAGAAGTGTTTATTTACTCTGGAGAGTTCAGATCAATATCATTCAGTTGTTATTTACACAACAGTAGAGTAAGAGTTAAATAGTACAATGGCTTCTTGCGGTGAATTTAGTAGCAAGTCAAAAAGGCAGGTATTGCGAAGTCAAATGTGTAGTGTTTAACGCCCGCTTTTACTACATACGGCACCGCAGGCGATGACACTGATGATACATGAGATGAAGATGGAGCAATGCTGGAATGAGATGGCGAGTGAAACCGGAGATCCCGGAGAAAACCCGCCCCAGCGCCGTGTTGTCCACCACAATCTCACTTTGCGGTCGCCAGGGATCGAACCCCGGCCGCCTTGATTGCGAAGTCAGGATCGAAGTATTATTTTTAAGGTGTACACGTTCTTCAAAAAGTTTTCGAAACAGAAACTAAAAATGAGTTGTTGCAAAGAGTACTTCCGTTTAAAAAAACGGAAAAAGTGTATCAGCTGGATCAACTTGCAATTGAAACGGGACACGAGGTAATATACGCCTCCAACATTACCACTGCCAATATAAAATAATTGAGTTGGTGTGGACTCAAATAAAAAGGGGGATTGCAAACAAAAATAATACTTTTAAACTGACGAACGTTAAACTACTTGTTCACGAAGAAATTGACAAGGTAACACAACAGGATTGGGAAAACTGCGTAAAGCATGCAGAAAACCTTCAAGAAGACGATTTTAAGAAAGAAATAGCACGTGACGAGATTTTGGAACCTATAATCATAAATTTGCAAGACTCAGACGAGTCTGGCAGTTGCATTGGATTAGAAAAACAGGTAATAAATAAACTATAATTATAGTTATTGTTTTCTAAAATATACATAATTTGCCAAAACGCTTTTTCCAGTTTTGATTTTTGTAACTGCATCATTGTAAAAGTTTGTAAAATATAATTTGTTTACCCTTACATCTGCGACAAGCAGAGCTGCATGTTGTATGAGTGTGCGAGAGAGAGGGAAATAAAAAAGGAGTGGAGTAACAAGCTGGCAACGCTGAATGTGTTACGGCATCTGATTAGCTGGACTCCAGAAAAGATTTGACAGATATAATAGATAGGAAACGTTACTAGCGTACATTACAGTGCAGTTGAGACTATGAAACACATCTAGGAATTTAAACCTTGTGGTCCAGAGATAATTTCAATTGTCTGCGCAGACCAAAGGCCGTTTTCGTGTACGACACAGAATTTGTACGCAAAGCATTCTGCAGGAGCAGCATTTTAGTGGCGCGTTTTTTGCACTCTGCCGGCCTCTGTAACAGGAACCATTTAAATGAACGAGATCCTCCATGGGCTTCCAGAGTATGCGGCTCGACTAGTAAAAACGTTTCTGTGAAACATATTAGGATATTTCAAGATGAGCCATTGGATAACTTTTGGGGGGGAGGGGAGGTTCCTGTTGTGCCGTTTCAAGAGTTTATGTGCTTTCTTTTTGTATGATGTGCGATTCCAGTTGTTTAACGGAGTTGCATGACCGCCTGCTTACCCACCTGCCAATATCTGGTAAGTAAACCACCATTGTTAGTAGGCATGGCATTTGACACTGAACTGACCTTTTCTGGATAGTAGATTGGTTTCTGGATGTACTTTCTTTACCATCGGTCTACAGTATATAACGGAAGCATTGTATTTCACCACTTAACGGCAAGGCTACACTGAAAATTCGCTGAAAATTTTGAAAATCATGGAACTATCTTTTCTGGCATTTTTTGGTAGCTTAGGGTTTGTAGTAATAACTGTCATGCTATTTTTATCATTTGCACCATTTTAGAACATCGTGTGACAATTTAAAGAGACCTTTAACAATCGTTAAAAGTAACAATAATGACTTTAAAATTCATTTTCTGAGAAACTTTTTTCTAACACTTGTCAGTGTACAAAATGCCCCACGCGTCAAAGTTTTCCATTTAACTTGGTGAAACTTGCGGGATAGCTCCATAATATGTAGGTAAGAAATTTCACATCCCCTTTTTTGTTAATGCTCGTTTTGAGAATTATATGGTGTTAAGTAATAAAATAAGTTAATATTTTCAAAATTTTCAGAGCTAACACGTGGAAAATATTTTAGAACAAATTCTTAAGAGTATTCCAAAAAATTAGAGATTGGGTCTTTTGAAATTACTCTGTACTAGCCTAAAACAAAGAAAGACTCAAGTTAAAGTCTCAAATTTTTGAGGCGTAGAACATTTTTAATTTACAATATTTTCACAAAAATAATTAATAATTAATTAACTATTCAGTGTAGCAAAATAAACATTTGCATGTAAGTTAAAAATGCACTAACTATGTGGCTAAATCTTCAAAATGATAGATTTATTATTATAGAATTTGGAAGTTTCAGTGTAGCCTTGCCTTAAACCTAAAAATATATTTTAGAATCATGTCCGTGAGGTGTGTGTGTATGTACGTATGTGTGCGCGTGTGTGTGTGTGTGTGTGTGTGTGTGTGTGTGTGTGTGCGCGCGCGCGTGTGTAAAGAGCTCCACTCAAAAACAAAACATTGGCTAAGTTCCAAGCATCTAATTTATTTTCATTCTGGATCATTTTTGCATTGATTGGTAAACCAAAAGAAACAAAAGCCTTACCACAGAACAAATGCACATCTCGTTCTTATTGTACCCACAGAAAATTATGTAGTAAACCAGTGTCTACAAAAATGCATATCTGCTTCATTGAAGCAGATGGAATTACAAGATTCGTTATGGACATTTTATTAACACTGGTTATGAAAGGCATGTGAATATAAAGTAAAATATTTTTAAAAAGCGGATGTCTACGATGTCTGGCACAGTTAGTGCCCGAAGTGACTGGGGTGTAAGATGGAGAAAATTTAGACACTCAGTGTGATCAAGTTCCTGCACTTGAAGAGCTAAACTACCCGGCAAATCCACGAGATGATGGCTGTTTATGGAAATGATTGCTCATATGATACTATTGTGAGGTCGAAGCGAATTTTCAAACTGGTCACATGTCCCTGAAGAGAAAGTGGAGTGTTTAATACTGGAAGACAGATGAGCAACCATCCAAATGATCATGAATGAGACACATCTAAATTATGCTAGTGTGTGAAAAATTATTCACAACTGCACATGTCTATGGTGTCTGCAAGGTGAGCTCCAAGTTTGCTAACCCCTTTCCAAAAGCAAACACGGCGTGACCTTTGAAGACAGATGTTGATGCTGTTGGAACAGGATGAAGTTGATTTTTTTTCATAGTCTGGTTACCATGACGGATTCCTGGATCTATCAGTATGATCCAGTAACAAAAACCATGAGCAAGGAAAGGAAACATGCTGATTCCCCCCTCCCAAAACGGCAAATCTGCAAAAGTCAGCTGGGAAGGTCATGCTTTCAGATTTCTGGGACTGTCGTGGAGTCATCCTTACAGATTATCTTACCAAGGATCAAACACATACTACTGCAATCTTATGGACAAGATATGAGTAGCTCTGATTAAGAAACGACTCTGTATGCTCCCCAGGGGTGTTCGTCTTCTGGCTGACAATGCACTAGCTCATTCGCCTCAAGTTGCAGTTGACAGATCAAGGGAATGTGACTTCGAGACCTTACAGCATTTGCCTTATTCACCCGGTCTCGCACCAAGTGACCTTCTTGTTCCCGGAAATGAAGAATCCTTGCGTGATCGCCGATTTGACAGCACAAATGACGTCATTAATGAAGGGGAGGAGTGGTTTAAAGCCTAATCTACAGACTTCTACAATCAAGGTATTCAGAAGTTCAAGAAAAGCTGGGGAAAATGTGCATACCTGGACATATCAATACAAACTAATATTTTTTAAAGGGTGATAATTAGAATGTTACGCCACCCCTCGTAATTGTCGTTGAAAAGCTGTGTTCTTTGGGTGACCGCGGGAAAAAAGAAGAACCGGGGGGATGTTGGAAAAGCTAGCTAGAATACAATATCTCAGAAATAATTAACGCCGAACCTTTATACGTATTTATGAAATAAACTACCTCTTTAATTATATTTTGGAAAAAAATCGAGATAAAAATGGTGTCTAACATAAAGCAAAGCAAAAGAGGAGTTAAAGGTATAACAATTCATACATTTCTGCTTTACGGAATCTGACACGCTTCATATAATTAGACTTCGTTATTTCTTACTTTTTGAGGACTTCGTTAGGTATTCGTAGAAAAGTCAAATTACATATTTCATTTATTATGTAAATATCTTAAACAAGAGATATTAGTATTTCAATCAATATCTTAGGACTATGTTTCAGAAAACAAGAAATGATTTTTTTTCACTTGTTCCATATGACCACTCCAATGGTCATATCGGCAACCGTTCTCCTTTGGAACATATCGAATTCTTTAGGTTTTAATCATTAGATCACGCACACATTCACACTCTCATTCATACTTCCAGACTCTGGGGAAGATGGGGAATTATCTTGGGCGGAGAAAAATCCCCACCCCCACCGCCGGGAATCGAACCCGGGACCACTAGCATGGCAGGCAGGTGCTCTACCGAACAAATGAACTATTGTTAACCACCAAGCTTGGCATTTATACATATTCTATTGTTTTGCTAAAGCGCTTTATTTCACGGGGATTTAAGATGCTTCAAAACGTTTATTTCCTGTGGAATTTTGACATCGAAATTTTAGGCTAAGTGCAGTACTAGAGAGAATTAAAATATTTGGGAAACCTAATTCCCCTGCGTATCTATGTACCTTAAAAATATAATTCACGGGACAGCCTGTATTATCCCATTAAATACAGTTGCTGTCACTTTATAAAGATATTCAGTAGCAAATCTCAAAAACGAAAGCTTTGCATAGACTTGTAACTACAAGGGGCGTCCAGAAAGTAAGTTATGTTTCAATTTAACTCCACTGCAGCGCTGAGATCACTGTTCCTCACATGCGTGGTAGACGCTCTGTATCAAGGAGCAAAAACGTGCGCCATTGTGAGATCGCTGTCAGACACGTACGCTTTGTTGTGTTTGTTTACAATGTCGGTGTTAATTGAAAATCCCGCCGCTTGTGAAATCAGATCTATGATTCGTTTTCTGAATGCTAGGAAAGTGAAACCAATAGAAATTTATCGGCAAATTTGCTTTGTTTACGGACAAAATGCGATGAGTGATACAATGGTGAGAAGATGGGTCCGACAGTTCAATGAAGGACGTAGTGAAGTGCACGATGAAGAACGAAGTGGGCGTCCATCTTTGGTTACAGAACTGGTTCACGCGATTGGTGACAAGATCCAGGAAAACAGCAAGTTTACAATTAGTGCTCTCGCTACGGAATTTTCCCAAATCTCACGACGGCTAGTTCATGAAATTGTTACCGAAAAACTGAAATTTCGTAAACTTTACTCAGGTTGGGTGCCAAAGATTCTTACTGAGCAACTCAAAACAAACGGATGGCACTTCACTTTGTGACCCGTTATTATGAAGGCGGCGAAGAATTTCTGACACAGATAGTCACAGGAGATGAAACTTGATTTTCTTACGACACCCCTGAAAGTAAGCGTCAATCAATGGAATGGAGGCACAGCTCATCCCAGCAAAGGTTAAGTCAAAACAAATCTTGACAACTCGAAAAATGATGTGCACAGTGTTCTGGGACAGTTATAAGTCAGAGGTTCTACTCCCATTAGTCCTGGACCCGTATGACCAGAACCAGGGCCTCTTGGGTGTTTTCCATAGGACAGTACCTATTTTATAAACTGCTCCCCCCACTGCACACGGCAGACAGGACGGAAGTGGATACGCCACTTACGCGCCAATCCAAAATGGACCAGCTACCAAATAACCTTGGTAGGGCCACCGGTGATCTTGCACACCAGCTACTAGCTCTGCAGGCTAGTACCCGGGACTTATGAGGCAACCCTCTACCCCATCCGGGCGGCCGTAAACTGGCCGGAGGTACCCAATTTCCCGTGAGTGGCGGGAACACACTGCCCGTCGAGACCAACTCAATCAGAACAACTCCCAGAGGGAGGGGATCGAATGTTCGGCCAGAGGTTCCTCTAGTAACGTCAGAGGTACCACGAGTTGTAATGGTCCGCAGCGCCCGCACCTCGGCAGCTGAAAGGGACGAATCCCCAGTGTTCTGGGACAGTTGAGTACAGAGGTTCTACTCCCATTAGCCTTGAACCCGTAGGAACAAGACCCGGACCTCTTTCAACCAGGGAGTTATCCGAGCTGTCCCAAAGGGCGCTCGGCGTCCTCCGTGGGGCTTTCCATAGGACAAGACCTGGGTAACAAACAAGCACCCCATCTGGTCCTAAGACACAAGACGGGGTGGAAGTGGATACGCCACTTACGCGCGTCAACACTCAAGGTGAAGACTACCGAATACTTCGGTGGGGCCGCCTGGTGATCTAGCACACCTTCTACTAGCTGAGCAGGCTAGTATCCGGGAGAATTAATGGCTTCCCTCAACCCCGTCCGAAGACGTACCCGATTCCCACGGGTTTCGGGAACACACTGCCCCCTCGAGACCAACCCAATCCGAACAACTCCCCTACGGGAGGGGCTCGGCATGTTCGGCCCGATGTTCCTGTAGTAACGTCAGAGGTACCACGAGTGCTAAGGGTCCGCAGCGCCCGCATTTTGGCAGCTGAAAGGGATGGATCCCTTCCCCTACGGGAAGTGTTCTGGGACAGGAAAGGCACCTTACTCATTGATTTCTTACCGCGTGGTCAAACAATGAAAGCAGAAGTGTATTGCGAGACAGTTAAGAAACTGCGCCGCGCAATACAGAATAAGCACCGAGGAATGCTGTCAAAAGTTGTTGTGTTTCTTCACGACAACGCACGACCACACACTGCAAATGCGAGGAAAAACATCCTACTGGAATTTGGCTTGGACGTGTTTGACCAACCCCCGTACAGCGCTGAACTCGCTCCTAGCGACTTTCATCTGTTTTTGCATCTCAAATCTTTCCTTGGTGGACAACACTTCAACAATGACGAAGAGCTGAAGGAAAATGTTTCCAACTGGTTGAAGACACAGGCGGCAAACTTCTATGAAGAAGGTATACAAAAACTTGTGCCTCGCTATGACAAATGCCTGCAAAATTTCGGCAGTTATGTGAGAAAGTAGTTTAAGAGTTTTAGAATTTTGTGAAATAAATAATTTTTCTGTATCTGTACACAATTTAATTTTATTACCAAACAGAACTTACTTTCTGGACGTACTTCCTGTTTATAGAAAGGCCGACACTAGAATGGCTTATGTTAATAAATAAAAGTATCTTATGAAAATGTGGAACTGTTTGAATCAGCAAGGGCACCATTTTGGCTGGAGCGTTCAACTTTACATAACGCAGCAAATCCTCCAACGTTCTTATTAAAACTTGAGAATTCCAAGCGTTCTTTCTCACCGCAGTGCGACATCAATGTCAGTCAGCGGTTTGAAATTCCATTCCCAGGATGGAAATGACATCGAATTTCGATGGAACAAGCTTCGCGTTCTTTGGATTTGATAACAGAAGGGATCTGCAGCTATAACGCTCGGAAGAGGGAATTTCCAGTAAAGTAAATTTTTATATTACTCTATGCCTGACCAAAGTGTGAAGCTCAAAACCATAAGCGAAACCTCCAAACAAGCCGATTTTTCTATTAAATGAAAGGTTATTTCAGAAATTGTGGAGTAAAACTAACAAGCAATCACATAATATTACCGGGGTTTACAAATAATGGACACATTTGCTAGATGACGTGTAAAATTTTGGACAGAAGTGGTTGTTGAACAAGATTTTGGAATATTTATTGAGAATACTATTACGTTTTGTTTAAAATGGACATTGTTATACAGTGTACATTCCAACAGGTTAGCAAACACAATTTTATAAGTAAAAGTTATGGCGGTTATTTCAGGTTTCTAAATTTTAAAAATTGATTTAGAATTGTTGTGAAAGGATTGACTTGTACGGAAATGAAAGTGTAAAATTAGGTTGGTCATGAGATGATGCAATGTGAGTGAAATATTAATCTATATTGTTGTTATTGGTTGTTTCAAGAATGTGATTACGCAATGGGTGAGGTGGACCAGTAGGAGATAAGTTATTTGGTTGCTATAGCAACGCAGAAAGAAGGGAGCAGGAGATTATCTTCAATTAGCGTTCTTCTGCAAGTGACTTTCGCAGTAGTAAGGGTGTATTTGTGGGTGTGTGTGTGTTTTTTGTTTTTTGTCTTTTTTTTTTCTTTTGTCATTTACTTCCTCCAACGTTGTTATTACGGACGATGAATGGAATGGATGAAATGATGCTCAAATGAGTACGGGGTCCATGGAGCTTAAAGTTACCCGACATTCGTCTTACAGGATAAGGGAAAACTCCGGGGGAAAAAAAAAACGTTATCCGGGTAACTCACCCTGACCGAGATTCAAACTCGGGACCTCTTGAACGTGTGGCAGACATGCTATCACCACGCTACTAATGCGTGGTCGCTCCGAGACTATGCAGACAATTTTGTGTGAATGCATTAATGTTACACTAATAACGTGTGCAGGAGAGAAATAGTTTGTCGATGCAACAACCATCGTATGTTAAAAGAAAGCATTTACATAATTCAAAATTGTATCAGAATTTAAAATTGTTTCGCTGAACAAAATTGCACATTGTTTAAAGAGAATAATTACTCATTCTCCAACAATAGTAATATCGACTTTCTATACTCCGCGACCATGCCCAGAGGTGAAACTTCTTGCTCCAGAGCTGCCGAGGAAGCTGCAGGATTAGACTACAAGATCTTCAGAAAGGTGAGAAACTAATCATCACATCATCATCCATCCCACATGATTTGCAAGCTTTTCCTGTTTCAAATGATTGCTACAACGCGGGGTTTCTAGATCATCTAGTGTGTATGTGTGTGTGTGTGTGTGTGTGTGTGTGTGTGTGTGTGTGTGTGTGTGTGTGTGTGTGTGTGTGTGTTTTATTTATTGACAACAATCAGCATGCCCCGCTACATAGTAGTATTACATGCATTGCATTACATCTTTCAACAGTTAATTTTACAAATTGTGCATATTTACATGTTAACATTACATTACATCTTTTAGCAGTTGATTTCACAAATTATACATATTTACATGTCTTTACAGGTTAACTGAATTTATGTATTTACAGAATGCTCTTAAATGGTGTTTTACAAGATTCTCGTTGGTTTCTGGCCACTTGCTTCCATTTTTATTTACATCTTGTATTAGCTTGGCTCTTTGTTGACCTTTGTCTACACATCGTATACTATATGGTTTACATTTTGTTGAGAGCTGTTACATGTGCATTTTGGATCATTTACTATATGAAATCGGTGTAAATAGGCTTTGGTTTTCCCGTGGCCGGAAACTATTGCTGTGAAAATTGGTGTTATAGGAAGCTTTCTCTTGAGTCTATCTTTTATTGATGGAAAGAATAATTTGCTGAGAGCCCCTTTGTCGGTGGCATTCCACCTATTCTGCCAGACCTGATGTCCTGTTTCTTCTATTTCAGTAATAATTACAGATTTAGGTATCATACTGTAGCTATTGGGCAGATCTCCATCTAGAGCGGCGGATTTCGCTAGTTTGTCTACTAACTCATTTCCAGATATACCTACATGGGCTTTCACCCAACTGAAATGTATTCTCCATTTTTGTCTTTGTAAGGTTTTGCATATATTAAGGGTTTTCTCTGCTATTGAGTTGTGTTTATTGTTATTCCGAAGAATGGCTAGGGTTACCGCACTGTCTGAATATATCGCTACAGTCTTCTCTTCCTCCGGTGTGTTGTTGAAGTTTTAAAGTTCTAGTAGCGCTTTCAATATGGCCAGTTGTTCTGCCTGATTATTAGAACATCTTCCGTCCAGCTTGTATTTTAGCCCTCGAATTGAAGTCCCTTGTTTGAATATCACAACTGTTGTACCCACTTGCTCTCCCATTTTGCTTCCATCCGTGTCTTCTTCGTCAGCTTCTTTAACTTCAGGTACTTCTGCAGGGTGGTTGTAGTCGCTGGGGGGCTAGGGTGCGTCATAGTCTTGTTTACTATGCGTGAAGTTGTACAGTTTGACTTTACTTTCAATTGTGATATCAATGGGTTGGATGCGAGCAATGACATAAGATGCGTCATATGAAATTTTCCTGTATGCCTTCGTAATTTTTATGTTAAACAACCTTTGGATTCTCTGAATTTCAGATTCTTCGGGTAGTGTAATGCAGATGCAAATAAGGGTGCTCCATACGTCAGTATAGGTTTTCTATAGCTCCTCTATATATTGTCTCTAGTGCTTTACTTCCAAGTCTCCAGGTTAGTTTTGCTGTGTGTGTGTGTGTGTGTGTGTGTGTGTGTGTGTGTGTGTGTGTGTGTGTGTGTGTGTGCGCG
The DNA here is from genome assembly GCA_030765055.1 of Mantis religiosa. Classification (NCBI taxonomy): domain Eukaryota; kingdom Metazoa; phylum Arthropoda; class Insecta; order Mantodea; family Mantidae; genus Mantis; species Mantis religiosa. Next base: position 19,476 of record JAUKNK010000280.1, read on the forward strand.
CGTGTGCGCGCGTGCGTGCGGGCGTGCGTGTGTGTGTGTTTATTTGAAATCCGCCATCATGCTTTGTTTTGAGTCGCACAGTTATTGAATTGTATTCTCAGGAACATTTTGAACTTTTCTGTTGGCCCAACTGTAAAATACACAAAGTTGCATATTTGCTTTCATAATAACGTGAAATTAGCATGAAAAACAAAGCGCTATTTGTTTCTGTTAGGCCACAGAGATGTCGAGAGGTTGAAGCGAGAAGCCTGGTCTGTAGGTTTTGTGAAAACAGCTAAAAAAGAATTAATGAGTGCAGGAAATCGTGTTCATTCCATGGGGAATGGAAATGCTTTTTTCTTGCGTCACGGCTCCGGATAAGAAACTGGTTACAGAATTTACACCTGCATCCTTTGATGCTGCTGCTTCTGGTAAAGTGGCACACATCAGAGGCACAAATCTATGATAAGCAGGTCATTAATCAACACAGTGTAAAAATATTATGTGCATAAAAAACTATTATTTGTCAGCTATCATTTATATGGTATAGATGGAATATAACGATTTTACTATATGATATTAACTATTTAAAATAATATTCTGAAGCAAGATATTTTTTATTCGTAGTTAATTTCTCTCTATTTTAATCAGCCACACGTTCGGGCGCAATATGAAGCAGGATTTATATGTTGGAAGCACAATTCTTTCTCTTCTCGTGTGAGGTTTTGCGGTTATCAGTTTCTTCTGGTTACCAATTGTATCATCTTATTTTAAATAAGAGTCATGAGATCTCTCGTTTTCAGGTGTGCTTCAGAGTGAAATAAATACAATTTTGTAACAAAGAATTTAACTGTATTATCTGAACTTTCTTTCCTAGTCAATCATTGCAGGTTACCTGCAGCATATCAATAAATTTTTACTTCTTTAATGAAAAGATTCCATTAATTACATAAAGCTCCTTACTCCTGCACATCTACTCATCACTAACAAGATTACAGAACACATATCTCTGAAGATTATCGATTTTCCATTACTATGCAAAACTTTTCCTCTTTTCACATCAAGCAAGATTATTAACTTTCTTTTCCCTGGCAACCGTTCATCTTTTTTTTATATTGTCATTTCATGGCCCACTAATATTCAGATCAGAAAACAAAACTCATTTCAAACTAAAATCTTCCGTTAAAAATAATATTCTAAACCTGCAAACTGTTTATTTGCATCTGAAACGCTATTATTATCACATGATAAAATTCCAAAAATTTCTGGACACACGGATGAAATTTTATAAAGTAATGGCTGTGCCTGCTTTTCTTTTTGGTTCTGAAACATGGACATTAACAAAAGCAGACAAAAACAAGATACAGGCTGCCGAAATGAGATTTTTAAGAGCAGTAAAGGGATGTACTCTTTTAGATAAAATTCCAAATGGAAAAATAAGAGAAGATTTAGAAATAAATTCTTGAGAAGAAAAAGTAATAAATTATAGAAATGAATGGAGAGAGCACATTGAGAGAATGCCGAGAGATAGGATCCCAAGAAGAGATATAAACTATAAACCTAGAGGAAAGAGACATCCGGGAAGACCACGAAAACGATGGTCAGACATGTTTTAAGCCGGAACAGGCAGCATGGCCTAGCCCTTGGGGTGAAGAAGAAGAAATTTGCTGGACTCAGAAATTTTTCTACGTGACTTAGCAGCAACCTGACTCTTTAATGGGCGATGCGCCCAGTACTGCACACCTAAGTTTTTTTTCAAAATTCAAAGAAAATGCAATGGAGAACCAGTAGTGTGTTACTATTAATATGAAGCTAATAACATACAGAAACAGCATTAGTAATGCACATTCATGAACGCGAGTCGCGTTGACTTAAAAACTGAAGTAAATATTATCGTTAACTGCGCATCTGAATAAGTGTTTCCCTGTATCAGACAAACGTAAATAAATGCATTTTTCTAAGTAAAGCAAGAGGAACCGCATAAGAAATAACTTATGATAATTATTGTATTTTTGAGACAAAAACCGAACACGGTAACATGATAATATATTTTTCAAAACGTTCTCTACAGATTATCACAACAAAATAAAAAGTCTTAGAACTAATGAAAAGTGGTTCTTTTTAACACAGTTGAAGCAACAATGTATGCGGCGAACAATGTTCCACTTGACAATACAGTTTGAAGCACTTTTGTTTAGCTCAGGGTATAACAATGAGGTTTCTCAGAGGGTATGCGTGGATGTGTGTGAGAAGGATATTTAATGACACTGGAATGCCCGTTTCCAACTTATTTATTCACTGCTTATTTTTTAAGAACATCGAAATTAAAGTTGCCGACCAACGGTTACCAATATCCCTGTTTAGAGTTACTGACGGCAGAATGTTTATTACTCGATAAATTTTATTCGTTCCTCACGTATACAGGATGTTACAAAAAGGTACGGCCAAACTTTCAGGAAGCATTCCTCACACACAAAGAAAGAAAATATGTTATGCGTCCGGAAACGCTTAATTTCCATGTTAGAGCTCATTTTATTACTTCTCTTCAAATCACATTAATCATGGAATGGAAACACACAGCAACAGAACGTACCAGCATGACGTCAAACACTTTGTTACAGGAAATGTTCAAAATGTTCTCCGTTAGCGAGGATACATGCATCCATCCTCCGTCGCATGGAATCCCTGATGCGCTGATGCAGCCCTGGAGAATGGCGTATTGTATCACAGCCGTGCACAATACGAGCACGAAGAGTCTCTACATTTGGTACCGGCGTTGCGTAGACAAGAGCTTTCAAATGCCCCCATAAATGAAAGTCAAGAAGTTTGAGGTCAGGAGAGCGTGGAGGCAATGGAATTGGTCCGCCTCTACCATTCCACTGGTCACCGAATCTGTTGTTGAGTTGGGCATCTGCCAACTCCGCATTTTTAAATATTGCACTGACTACAAAACCACGTTCGTGGTGAGCACTAACCAGTTGATGCTACTGGCTGATGTGCGTGATGTCGCATGTCAACACAAGCACTGCAGTCAACATTACCTTCCATCAATTGGGCCAACTGGTGGTGAATCGAGGAAGTACAGTACATACAAACGAAACAATGTGGTATTTTGACAATTGTCTGCACGAATGATTTCAATTTACATTTAAAGATAAATACTAAATTGAGCTCTAACATGGAAATTAAGCGTTTCCGGTCACATGTCCACATAACATATTTTCTTTCTTTGTGTGTGAGGAATGTTTCCTGAAAATTTGGCCGTACCTTTTTGTAACATCCTGTATATGAACCGACAAATATCCAAGACAGAACAAGAGGACTGCCCTACTCGCCCTCACGCCTAGGACCGCTCTAATCAGCTCCACGCCGAAGACTCTTGTCCACCGCTGCGCGTGTGGGTGTCTATGTAACTTTCACTTTCTGAAAGCCCTCTAAATTTAACCAAAAATGTCTTTGTGGCTGTTTTGTCATGCCATTCTGAATGATCCAAAGAATACCCTATTCGACAAGTCTAGTGAGCCCCTTTAGAAATCTGCTAAGGACACTGTTTCTTATATTGCTTTTGTTATAACAACTTTCCCCCAAAATGCTATTCGACTTAACTGGCCTTGCACGTGTTCTAACAAAGAACCAACATTCCTTTGACATCCATCATGATTCTTTACTTATGGCAAACCTTCATTTCGGTATCACAGTGAACACATCTATATAAATCAATGTTCTCTTGCCCTGTACATTCAATATGTCCAACTCTTGCACGATACACACTGAGCCCAAGCCTCGTCTGTAATTTCTAAGCAAATGATACACTCTGTTAGAACACTTCAATCACCGATCTCCGGTCTCCGGACCGGCCGTGGGCAGTTTCAGCACTACGTGGGCGGGATACCGGTTGTACTGGCCTCCGAGGAATGACTACTTGGTTCGGCTACCCTCTGTCTCTTCTCGCCTCACCCTTCCTCCCGGGGTTACCCCACTTGGGACATAGGCACAATAGATGAAGGCTTTCGCAATGCCGAATCCCCTAAAAAGTATTCTATCCTATCATGTTAGGGAAAGTCAATAAGTATAAGTTTGTGTAGAGAAGTCAGTTCAAGGAACCTAGAATTTAGTTATTTACCTATAGGGGAGATGCGACCAGGACCGCACGGTGTCAGTATCTCGTAGTTGCCGATAGATAGTAGCAGCTGATGGTGTGTATTTAGACAAGCAGCTATCTTTGTTACCAACCAAATGTTTTCCCTCCTCTTTGATCGTTGAATCAGAAGTTATGGTTCAGAGAAGTGGTATAGTGAACTGGAGCTGGGCTGTTAATAACTTGCTGACATTGCTGCTGCCTTGTACGGTGAAGAACTAAGTAATTATTTGTACTCATATTATTTGGTACTAAGTAGACTACAGAAACACAAAATAAAGTGTCGGTTTAAAAGAATCGGACCGTGCTATGACGTTGCATATACGTACGTGTGAGTTGCTCAGTACCGTACGCGAATGTATGTGTTTATCCCCTGAACTTGCTTTCACATTAGATTAATTTTTCTTTATAGGCATTCCTGCCAACATGGAGGCCAAAAAGAAAGTAAAATGGTTGGAAGAAAATATGAAACAAGCAATAAAGAATGTGATAGAAGGATCAATTAGCCTGGGAGTAGCAATATATGTTGCTGAAACATTAACATCGACTCTGTATGAATTGATATTGCAGGAAAAGGCACAAAACCAGAAGAACAAACCCATAGCAAAGGGCCGCAAGCCTAATATTAATAAAACTATAAACAGAGAACCTAGCTCTAACTCTGTGCCAAGAGAAACTGGAAATAGTGAAGAACCTAAGAAGACTAGAAATTTAAATTTTATAACCAAAACCAGTGTTGATTGAAGTGTTCTAGAGGTCCAGAGGTAGTCCTGGTCGGGCGGGGCAATTTTTCTTTTTCCCCGTCCGGGTGTCTTTGCCGCAGTACCTAGCCGCTTTGCGGCTTAACCTGCGAAGTGAGTCAAGTGTGATTGCGTTTTGATCTGCTGGCGGTAGGTTTTGAATGTTTCAAGTTAGGTTTTAACTGGTTGCCCTTGAGAATCCTCTGAAGGCGGGTTTGTCGTTACTTTCTCCCGTTGGGGGAGGATCTGTTTTAGAGCTTTTACCCCGTTTTGAGTACGGGTGTCCTGACGCTCGAGCCATCAGGCGTTATGTAGATTGAGTACTTTTGGGGTTTTCCTTGGGTTACCCAAGGGGCCCCAAGACGTCTCTGGGGAGTTTGTATGATGGCAAGCGTCTTTGCTCCCTCTGGTCATACCTACCCAGTGAGTTCACCAAAGGGTTGCCATGGGTTTGAATTTTGTCGTACATTGAACGAGCCCTCTCTCAAATGACGTCGACAATGTACGGAATGTTCGAATGTTCGTGAAGGATATGGGCGGGAAATCTCCAGTCAGTATCGTAGATGACCCGTAGCGCCCCGTTCTGCAGCGTCTGGAGTCTGACGAAAGTGGTATTCGCCACTGTTCCCCAGATCTCACAGCCGTACAGGATCATGGGCGGGATGATCGCCCGATACAGCTGGAGTTTGAGACGGAGTGGCATGGTTGAGCGGAATATGGGATATACGTTCCTGAGCGCGACGTGCCCAAGCTTGTACCTTGCCCTTGACGTGCGGAGCGTAAGTTAATTTGCGGTCCAGCGTCACTCCGAGATACTTCGCCGTTTGAACCCATGGGATTCCACGACGCCGTAAAATGAAGTTCTGCTGCAACCGATTGGCTCTGGTTTTTGCCAGGAGAATCGCAGAGCTTTTCTCCGGGTTAATCGCCATTCGCCATTTTGCGCTCCATTCGCCAATGAAGTGTTCTAACAGAGTATCATTTGCTTATAAATCACAGACGAGGCTTGGACTCCGTGTGTATCGTGCAAGAGTTGGGCACATTGAATGTACAGGACAAGATAACATTGATTTTTATAGATGTGATCACTGTGTTTAAAAAAATGTTTTATTAGTTCTAAGATATTTTTATTTTTTGTCATAATTTCTAGAGAACGTTTTGAAAAACATATTATCATGTTACCGTGTTCGGTTTTTATCTCAAAAATACAATATTTATGACAAATCACCCTGTAATCGAAGCGGGATTCTCTAAGTTGTTAAGCCAGAACACAGAGAATATCTTTTCATAAGTTATCATTCCATACATAAAGACAGACTGTATTTCGGTTTCAATGGGATGAGTTTTGTGAAGATAAGTGATCCTAGTCCGTAGCAGATCTGTCAGAAGAACATAGAGATGGAAATCTCGGGTTCATTCTTTACCAAGAAGATGCACACTATACTGGTGGAAAATAGCTCAACAACTGACTATTAAACAGCACCATCCCTTGTGTTACACCCCATTCCATTTGAATCGCCTTCCTCCTTCCTTTTCTTCTGTCTCTCTCACTCCACTACGCCTTTCCCTGGAAATTCTGAAGATAGGAATCTACAGGCCACAGTCACCTCAGACGAACGAAGCCGACGTATCAACTGCTTGTTACATTTTGAAAACATAACTAGACTAGACGCAACTGCACTACGTCATGAAAATAAGGTTAAACTATTAATTTTTGTATTTGTATTTATTTCTCGCCTTTCTTCTACATACAATTTCAATGATACATTGACATTTTTAACAGTTCTTTCACACAATAACAAAATAACTTATTCACATCTAACATACCCTTCCTATCTGCTTGCCCCAAGTCTCGGTCTCAATACACATAACCCCTGGTTTTCCGTGTATTGATGACCCTCCTCTCCCTTGTAAAGTCTGTCTAGTGAACGGGAGTGCAGTTGGTCGCTCAAAAGAAACTACTCTCCCGCCCACTAATGACGTCATAAATCTATCTCCACACTTCAGAAATGGAACACTGTCGTTGAGGACCAATAGCAACCCTCATTTTCTCGAAGTGACAGTCGCATGTCTACTCCAGAGTTGCCAAAGTTCCAACATCCAGTTGATCTGTTTCATTACGTGCAGAAATTCGTTGTGTGTCACGATGTGGAGACCGTGGGAGGGAAAAACAGTGGTAAATGCAAATGAAGTAGTACATAACTTTCAGTCAAGTGAAAATAATCAAAGTGATGACAATAGTGTGAATAACTGGGCCGAGTTTTGTTACTGGAAAAGCCTCAATAAACAAAGTTATAACGGGAACTGTTTCTAAGCAAATTCAAGCGCTTGTTTTGAACATACATAAATATGTGTTGACAAATAATCTTGGTAAAGGGTCGTGCAATGAACATGATGATAAATTCTGGGTACTCACAGAAATACAGTAAGAAATATTGTGACGAAAGGAATACCAAAGACGCCGATCAAGTGTGAAAACAAAAGGAAACGTTTCTCTAAAGTAGATAATTTCACTTGCGTTTTAATTCGTCGAGAAATTTATGGATTCTCGCAAAAGGGCGAGTGCCCACATTAGACGAATTGGTTGCACATTTGCAAGAAATTTGTGATTTTCCTTATCGGCACTGCACTTTGCGCAGCCTCCTAAAGGAGCTGGGTTTCAAATACCGCACTTTGAATAAGATAAGGTTTATTATGGAATCCAGTAGCATTGTAGCTTGGCGAAATTATATATAGTCAAAACTAAGGAAGTTTTGCAGTAATAGACATAAGATAATTTATTTATACCAATAAATATATAAATATATATTTATTTATAAATATAATTAATATTTATAAATATTAATTTATGAATACCAATATACCAGGGCTGATCTACAAAATTTGAGACATTTATTTCACAGACTGCAATTCGATGTTTACATGACCTTTTTTTCAAATTAGTCCCCCCCCCCCTACTTCAATGTACTTTTTATAGCGTCTCTGCCAGTTCTTGGAAACGTGCTGCAGACCATTCTTTGTCAGGTCCTTAAGAATCGCCTCACTTTTCCTGAGCACTGCTTCAGAGTTTATAAATCGAATACCCCTAAGCTTTGCCTTTAGTGATGGGAATAAAAAAGTCACAAAATCGGGGCTATAAGGGGATGTGGTACACAGGTAATGTTGAAATTAATTGTTCTTTCACACTGGTGGTGTGTAAGCTAAAGTATGGAAAGATAGAGTCAGACTGAAAAATGCAATGCCCTAGCAGGGATTTGAACCGCGGATCTTCAGGTTGCCGTCCAATCACTGTAACCCTTGAGCTCCAATGGCCAACGTGCCAACATGACATTAAATTCTCCAACAGACTCGTGTTTCTCCCTGTAAAGCACTAGGAGCTCACATAAGCACATGAGACAACTACCTTAATGGCGACTTACTATGCTGTAAGTACTTTAACAACATGGTTTTATAGTTAACCACCATTAGGTCAATTAATGGAAATTAATTGTTCTTTCACACTGGCTGTGTGTAGGCCAAAGTATGTACAGATGGAGTCAAGACTGAAAATGCAATGCCATAGCCGGGATTTGAACCACGGATCTTCTGGTTCCCGTCCAGCATCTCTAACCACTGAGCTACTATGACCAACATGCCAACATGACATTAGATTATCAAACAGACTCGTGTTTTGCTCAGTAAACCACTTAGAAGTTCTCATAAACACATAAGACAACTACCTTAATGGCGACTTACAACATGTAAATACTTTAAGGCCCGGCGTTTATAGTTAACCACTATTAGGTCAATTAATGGAAATTAATTGTTCTTTCACACTGGCCGTGTGTAGGCTAAAGTATGGAAATATAGAGTCAGACTGAAAAATTCAATGCCATAGCCGGGATTTGATTATGACGGCCATTAGTGGTGGGGAGGTTAGGTTCCTTTGAGGGACAAACTGCACTCGCATTCACTAGACAGACTCTACCCATTTTATATTGCTACTTTATAATCACATTCACCATCTGCCCTTGAAAACCTTTATACTAGTTTTCTCTACTCTCTCTCTCTCATTCATTCACTTTCTTCTTCTTTCTTCCATTTTCTTCCAATCACTCCATATTTTTACATTAAGGCGTTGGAGGCAGTGCCAAACGCAACTAGTTAGGAGTTCGATAGAGAAGTTTTAAAACAGCCAAGTATCATCTCTCTCTCTCTCTCCCTCTCTCTCTCTCTGTCAGAGATACGCCCATTCATACACATCTCTGAAGGAGCCCAGAACATATAAGACACTATTAAGGAGATACATTACAAAATTGTATAGTGCAACAGGAGAGCCTTAAAGCGAAAATAGTTGGCGAGCAGCAGTGATGAAAGCGTTGGGGGAAATAGAGATGAAAGACATGCAGTCATCAGGGGAGAGAAAGGTTCCAAGAGTTCGGAAACAAGTAAAAGATAGGATGAAGCACAACGAAGGAAAGAGGATGTGGGAAAGTATATAAAGCAAGATATTTTTAAAATTTTACAGAAAAATAAAAAGGGACTTGTGCAGAGAAAAGCATATAGAGCAGTGTGACAAGGAAGAGTAAGAAAACTTGGCTTGTATGAGGACGAAAACCGTATTCTTAAGCGGCCTAAGAAAAATGATAAAGGAGTATGTGCATTTTGTGATGACAAAAATTTAGAACATTATCTAACAGACTGGAAGATTTAAAAAAAAATGAGACGAAATGTGGGAAAAGAAGTGGGGAGAAATTTAGTTTCAAAGAAAATATTAAGAGTAATAAGACAGAGAGAAATAAAAAGTTAGCGGATTTCATTACACATAAAATAAGCCCGAGGAATGATAAGGAATATGATGTCTACAATAAAATATGCAAATTTCAAAGAGTATGTGGAACAATACATAGAACATTTAGAAACAAAATACGTAAAGAAACAAAATTAAAGTTCTACAAAGTTATGGCTGTACCTATACTGACATACGGAAGTGAGACTTGGACGTTAACTAAAAAGCAACAGAGTAAAATACTGGCTTCAGAAATGAAATTCTTGAGAAGTGTGAAAGGATGCACGAAGAGGGATTTAATAAGAAATGAAAATATAAGAGAACAGCTGGGCATTTTTAGTATGAATGATAGGTTAAAAGATCTCAAACAAAAATGGAAGGAACATGTTGAAAGAATGCCAGATAATAGACTTACAAAACAAATATTACAGTATCATCCTAAAGGTAGGAGATCGGTGGGCAGACCCAAGAAACGATGGCTAGAGGACCTCGAAGGCGGAACAGGCACTTGATTGCCTATGCCTTGAAGTGAAGAAGAAGAAGAAGAAGAAGAAGAAGAAAAAGAAGAAGAAGAAGAAGAAGAAGAAGAAGAAATGATACAAAGAGGGAGAGAGGATATAAATTGTACAGCGAATATGCCAAAGGGCGGAGCCTTAACGGAATCATATTGGTTGTATGACACAAGGAAAGGTACGCAACAATACAATATTGAAATAAATATACGTGAATAAATGTCTTTGAAGATTGTAAATTGTACGTTGAAATTGCTCAATAAGTTCCAATTAAAATGTTATTAACGCTGCATTAATGAAATGGAAAAAAGTTGCCATTTTTCATTTCAAAAGCCATTATGATCAGTTTTTATTTTGGTTTCTATAATAATAATAATAATAATAATAATAATAATAATAATAATAATAATAATAATAATAATAATAATAATAATAATAATAATAATAATAATAATAATAATAATAATAATAATAATAATAATAATAATAATAATAATAATAATAATAATAATAATAATAATAATAATAATAATAATAATAATAATAATAATAATAATAATAATAATAATAATAATAATAATAATAATAATAATAATAATAATAATAATAATAATAATAATAATAATAATAATAATAATAATAATTCACAATAAGGAATAACAGATTTATTTATTTATTTTTTGGTAATTTACGTCCTCCAATGTTAAGTCATATCGGACGATGAATGGAATGGCTGAAATGATGCTCAAATGAGCCGAGGGTCCATAGAGCTTAGAGTTATCCGACATTCGTCTTTCCGGATAAGGGAAAAAAACCCGGAAAATCTTATCCGTGTAACTCACCATGACCGAGATTCGAACTCGTGACCTCTTGAAAGTGAGGCAAACACGCTACCACCACGGGTGGTACCGAGGTGGGCGAAGGTGTATTTAAATCATAAGTACTAGACCCAGCAATAAAATGTTCCTACATAAGCATTTCTCTTGGGTTATAAGAGTCCGATTTCGATAAGTGGCAGCATTATGTCCTTAATCGACTATTGCCATATTTTGGTTATAAATGATAAACTGATATAGTTCCCTAGAGCTTAGAGTTACCAGACATTCATCTTTCAGCATAAGGGAAAACCTTATCACCCTGACCGAGATTGCAACTCAGGATCTCTTGAGACGTTACCACCACGCTACAGAGGCGGGCTGAGCTGTCTTCAAACTTTCTAGATATTATCCTATATTAAATACAATTCATATTGATAAATAATGTACTTTTGCACTGCATAGTGGCACATTGCTGCCCGGGAGTACAAACTGTTGATTGCCGCTTCAACTTTCTGCTGAACCACTAGCTGGCAGTGTAAGGTGATATTTGTGTTTAGTATTTAAACCAGGAGTTTATATGAGACATTCACTGTAATTTTGCTGTGTTTTAAACGAAAGCTCTCAGAAATGCAGTCGTTAAAGTAATTTATGGTTAAAATTAGTTGTAACTTATCTATATAAAAGTAATGAGTCGGTTATCTTTAACGTGTGAACACTAAAGTCTATGGACTTGGGTTGAAAATTACAAGCAATACATTTCATTTCTTTGTCCATTTTGAGATTACTAACGTTTTGTAATTTGATTCTTCTCATAACTGCTTCTTATCGTCAGAATGAATCAATTAAGATCTAATGTAGTAAAAACAAAAGGTGCCACCTGCAAGCAACCTTGACTTTACTATTTTGCCTTTTTCCTCGCTGCATTTATGTACAGTAAAAATAAGTATGAAGCAAATTAAATGAATCAGTTTGTACCTCATATTCAATATTCGTATTTATTCATTGTAAATAAATAAGAAGTAAATTGATTGTAGATGTGTTATAGAAGTCAATGGAGGACAGGGCAATAATATTACTCCCATTAAATTCAGTTGGGAGCGATGGTGGTGGCGGTGGTGGTGGTGGTGGTCATAGTTCACACGAGAAAAGAAAAAGCATACCACAAGTCGCCATTGCATGCATTCGATTAGCTTTGGTATATCCAGTGGTATGTAGGAGACGGCAAAGTAGTTCTGCCTCCCGCCGTCGATGCTTTGATAAACCCTGGGTGGTCTCAGTGGGAGGGGGATGTTGGTTACCACGACAAAGATAGGAGTGGTAGCTGGCCGCTCGAATACTCTTTGACCAACCCATTTTCACACAGGAGGGTACGAGAGCTTCTGTTTTGATAAAGTAATCTTAAAGAAAAGAAAAGGCTACACATGTCGCTACATCACATTTACTGAAAACGAATAAAATAAAACACTAAGGGCCAGAGATTTGTTTTTCTTTTCTTAGTGGTATAATTTGAGGAAGAGTCTTACAAGAATTTGCTTTATTCTCTTTCAGAAGTTGTGTACGGAGGCCTAAGTATAAACTTATTTTCATATTTAATAATGAAGGATTACCTTCCGTCATTAAAATCCTTAGGACACAACGTGCGTATAAGAACGTCTCATCTGTCAGGAAATCAACGTCCGTTAGTACAGCAGCCGCGTTCATTCCATCCAACGTTGCATCAAAGCTTTCTCCCTTCTGACCACACCTCCTCACATGTAAGCAATTATAGGGGTTTTCCACCTTTAAAATATGGGGTGGTCCTTCTTAATACGTTCACCAAGTTAGAGCGCTGTTGCAATATTTTTCATGTGTGCTCAGAAATTAGTTTAGACTGTGCAAACGTGCTTCATATGTGTGTTAATTAAGCTTCAGTTTTATAAATTTATTAGTGTTTAATAGTTATTGGCGTTTAGCACTTGTGTAATTTAATCAAGATGTGGAGACCAAGGGAATCGAACCTAACATGGATATGCTAACATGGATTTCCATTCATACTTGTAATATATAACAGTATTTCTAACATTTCTCGAGTTCTAAAGTTATGGCATTTAATTATTATGCGGAATGTAAGTGATTATTTATTTAAACTGTGTTTAACAGAAGCCCCCCGCCCCCTAAAAAATACACTGCTTAACTTTATTCAAACTTGTAACACTAGCAGACATCCTTGTAAAAAGCTTCCAGCATTTAAAAAGAACAATAGAGTTTCCTTATTAGTTTTTCTTTAATTCATTGGTTCTTTTTTATTACTTTTGAAGTATTTATTGGTTTGTTAAATCAACAGAAATTCACCACCTGTAGCTGCCATAGAATAAAGGAAAATGTTATAGGATAAGTCGGCTCACGATTGCAATAAACAAAGCTCTAACGTGCAATCTTTGCTTATAAATTAATATTAACTACCGCAATATCCAAAGTGCTTCTTTAATTTGCAAGTAAATATCCCTCGCAAATTCATGCACACTGAAGCAATTTAACCCCTTTGAAATTGTAATGATGTTTTACTAAACTTTCCTTAGATATTATGCTAATAATACGCATTTAGTTTTCGTTGGTAATATAAGTATTATACCATAACAGCATAGGTAATATATCTCTTTTCACTTATATTATAAGGGGTTATATAAATGAAATATGTAGTGTTTAACGCCCGCTTTTACTACATACGGCACCACAGGCTGTGACACTGATGATACATGAGATGAAGATGGAGCTCCGGTGGAATGAGATGGCGGGGGAATCCTGGAGGTCCCGGAGGAAACCCTCCCCAGCGCCATGTTGTCCACCACAAATCTCACTTTGCGATCGCCTGGGATCGAACCCGGGCCGCCTTGGTGAGAGCCAAGCGGTCTAACCACTGAGCCACGGCGTGGCCTTTATTATTATAAGGGGTTGTAACATTATGTGCTCTTATAGGATACATTAATCATTTAAATTTATTTGACAAGATCAATGACTATTTCGTACAGTGAATCCTGCTTTATTTATTTACTTTTTGCTTCTAAACGTTATTTTAAACAACAGCAACCCTGGGTATTCTCCGCTGCAAACACGTGACTAACATTCTTCAGCTCTGCCTCACGGATGGTGTATCCTAAGATTTTTATGACATTGTGGTTAGGAAGAACAGTTTTTCCCTACAAATAGAGCCGGTTGGGGATGCTTTAAGCGCGTTCACTATACTAAGAGATCTTCCTTTAAACTGCCCTACTGGCTGCCTGAACTTGAAGATTGCCCAGTTGTTATAACGACATATCAGCACCTCTGATGTGCCGAAATATTGTCCCGCAGGAGTAGCTTTAAACGCCAGTAGCATAAAGATGTCACGCTTAAGCACACTTAAAAACCATTGATGAAGACTAGGTATGAACCAAAGACCTTAGAATCAGTGTACTAGTACCCAACCAGTTGAGTCAAAAGTGACGCCCATTTGTAGTGCAGGGCGTCATTCATCAACATAATTGTAAAGTCCGGAGGCGTGCGTTTTTCCATAGGTAACATATGGTCTGCACTGCTATCGCTAGCGCATGTTAACAACTTCAGGTAGGTATAGCCAGCCCATGACAACCGCCTTGGCCTTCAGTCTGCATACAGCTGCAAGGCCTATATTAGTTCGCAGAGTACTGTTTTCGACGTTTTCACATTTAATGGCAGTGTTGTATATCTGACATGCTTACTCTGTGTCCAACTAACTTGTATCGCATGGGAGCGCACATCTCTCCGGCCTTCAATAATTATATAACAGACAGAACAGTAAAAACCGTTAATTTAACATAATTATATGCCATATATATGCCATGTGTGAGCAACAGAAATAGACTGGAAGAATTTTCAAAGGGTTAACGGTATACATTCGGATTCCACAGTAGCACTTCCATTTTTACTGCAGAGCTTTATGCAATATACCGGGCCATTTTACATGTACGTCGACGAAAGTTGGAGGACTGCTTAATCCTGGGTGATTCCCTCAGTGCACTTCAAAGCCTACGGCAGCTGTACAACTACCACCCTATTGTGCAGCGTATCCAGGATGCCCTCCACGTTTTACACGCTTCCGGCTTTAGCGTGGTGTGTGCATGGATCCCTGGTCACGTAGGCTTGCGGGGGAATGAAATGGCGGATTCAGCAGGTAAGACGGCTACCATGAAGCCCAGGGTTCGAGTACAATCTTGTGACATCGGAAGATTTTAGGGCCGTATTGCGGAGAGCTGTGCAAACCTTCTGGCAGGAAGAGTGGTCCGCTCTCTGCAATAATAAACTTAGATCTGTGAAAGAACTTCCGATTCCCTGGGTTACCTCCTGTCGTTCATCTCGTCGCGAGGAGACGAGTTTGACTCGGTTGCGTATTGGGCACTGCTATTTTACTCAGTTTTGTTTTTAAAAAGGAGCCTGCTCCACTGTGTCCGTTTTGCAACGAAGCGTTATCTGTCCGACACGTGCTGCTAGAGTGTTTTTACCTAGCACACCTGAGGACGTCTCTGCAGCTGCCGGTCAGCTTTGCAGATATGCTAGTGGATGATAGTAAAGTAGTGGAGAAGGTTTTTAGATTCCTTTCTAGGTTAGACTTTAGGATTTAGTGAACGGAATTTTTGGTAGGTTGGATTTATATTTCTTTTAAATTATATTACCTTTGTTTGTTTGTAGTTATGTACATGTATTTTTCGTAAATTTCTTTACACTAGTATAGATTTAAGAAAGATTTATATCTGCTCTTGCCATGACTAGTTTTTTAAAGAGCGCTGATGACCGCTGTAGTTGAGCACCTTTATACACATCCTCATCGTCATCAGCATCATCATCATCATTCATCAAAGGGTTGACGTATAAGTAGTAGTGATACCAACCTAAAATTACATTGAAATTTACTCCTTACGATCACTCCATGTGAGTCTTTCTGCTATACTGTCAACAGGCAGCAGGCTTAGTTGTTAAGAGATGACACGTGCTAAAATAAATAATAAATAATAAACAAGACACAATCTACTGAAGCGTTCTTTTATTTCCTTTACTGACAACTAAACCTTAGGCTAGAAGTAAAACGTGTAAAAAGAGTGCCAGCCGAACAGGAAAGCGGAGGAAATGCAAGGATACAGAGAGCTTGATAGGTCGTTCTGTTAGCTGTTACACTACTTTCTAATTTGGATCAATTAGCAGCTATTCAAGACATACATGCATCCTTTCGTGTTTTTTGGCAAACTGTTAAACAAGGAGATCTACTTGGGTAAAAGTTAATGCAAAATCCATAAGTTTAGACGCGCTTTTTCTTACTACGAGGTGTGTCCGTAAAATAAATTTTCCAAGGCGCTGGAGCCGTGAGGAACCCTATTACGCTAGATCCGGTAACACTGGCGTGTAGCGTGGTTTCACTCCTTTAAATCCCCTCCCCATCGAACCCATTGCAACAATTAGTCTTGGCTGGGCAGCCGTTTGCGATGAAGCTTCCTATCACTTCCGCCACCAAGTGTGAGTGATCCGTTTTTGGCGTGTTAAGGGCACTACTCCCACCGAAATTCATTGTCAGTTATGCGAAGTCTAGGGCCACAGTGTATGGATGTCAAAAACATGCGAAAGTGGGTCAGAGAGTTCAAAGACAGACGTAGAGACATCCATGACGAACAGCGTTCTGGTCGGCCTTCGGTTTCAGCCGAAACAATTGCTAAAGTAGAGCAAGAAATGCTTAAAGATCAGCGTGTGACAGTTTCGGAGCTGTGTGAACTAATCCCTGAAGTCAGTATGACTGCGATTGACAAGATTTTGACTAAACATCTGCATTACAGCAAGGCTGATCTCCTGGCCCAGTTCGGATGGGACATTCTCACCCATTCCCCCTACAGTCCAGACTTAGCACTTAATCACTATCATCTGTTTCCTGAGTAGAAGTCACACCTGTGTAGAACATATTTCCAGACCGACGATGATTTGAAAAATGAGGTTGAGCGCTACCTAAGCAACTTGGCGGGAGAGTGCTATGACAAGGGTACACAGAAACTGCCACAGGGCATGCAAAAAAGCATCGATCAGAATGGTGATTACGTTGAAAAATAGCTGAAAGTTCTAGCTTTCCATCACTGTAACATTTATTGACAACAAACATGTTTTCTATATTAAATGAAATTGAAGACCTTATTTAACGGACACGTCTCGTATTTGACTATCAATAATGTTTGCCACGAAATTTAGCAAAATAAAGTGCTAAACGTCTAATTACATTGGGCAACAAAAAATAATTATTGAATGTTTCGAGCACTTCATGAGGCAATTTCTACAAATTTTGGCTTGAGAAAAACAGTTATGAAAATGAATAATTTTTATTAGCTCTAGTTTCTATGATATACACAAGGTGGAAGTACCTATTACATATTAACGGATTGAGAGAAATGATATATTGTGACTTTGTGGGTTCGTGAAATTAAAAATCCAATTGCACAAACCCAAATGTCATTTATTTCCACCAAACTACAGTTGGAACACTTGCCGAATACATGGAATTACGTAGCGCACGCAATTACAATTCACCAGTTCGTCCGTCACAGTTCCAATCTGCACTCGCAATTACGTACACTCCTCCGATGCACGTACACAGTCTTCCAGTCCGTTCTCTCACTGGGCGCTCCTCACGGCTGCTCGCCAAGAACTGACTGACTCGTCCACTGCAGGCCTTATATAAGGAAGATCGCCTTTTCTGGAAGGTTCGCGGCGCGCACAATTATCCCGATATTTCCAGACCTCTGGTGGGAGGGGAAAGAGACGGTACAGGGCTCGTGCCGCTCTTCTAATCATCCCCTCAGTTGGTGACATCAGATAAATGGGTAGGCGTGGCCTGAATGCTTCGCGTCTGACCCTACTGCCGGCTGTCGTTACATGCTAACGACAATGAAGGTGCATTTGATTTTTTTAACTGGTAATTACATGCTAAAAGTTCTAAATTCCTGGAAAAGTACTTCGTAGATAGTCGTGTTTGAAGAGATTCATGTAGGGTCCCGAGTTCCAATCTCGGTCAGGGTGAGTTACCTGGATAAGGCTTTTTCCGGGGTTTTCCCTTATACTGAAAGACTAATGTCGGGTAGCTCTAAGCTTTATGGACCCTCGACTCATTTGAGCATTTCACCCATTCCATTCATTGTCCGATATGACTTAACGTTGGAGGACGTAAATTACAAAAAAGATTCATTTGGTGGCCTATTGACTTCGTCGTCTTTTAGCTTGCCTCTTGTGATGGAGTTGCTAGACACAGACCAACAGTAATCCACAAGCATTACTTCATTCCATAACAGAAATTTCCTGATGGAATCTCTCCCTATCTTCATCACTAACAGCTCCACAACTAGGAGGGAAAAAGTCTAGGTGGGAGTAGAGAAAATGGATCTTAAGGGACATGTTGCATCCAAGGTTACGGTATTTTTGCAGGAGTACTGTCGTCAAATCCTTGTAGTTGCCATCTCTTTGTTACCTAAAAATCCATGAACAACACCCTTGAAGGCTTCCCAAGCTTCCTTTACTTTCCCCTCCAAAACTTGGTCAAATGTAGGATCATTTATAAGTTCTCTTATTTGTGGTCCGACAAAAATGCCTTCCTTAAATTTTGCATCACTTAATTTCCAAAATTTCTCTTCGATATTATTTGGCAGGTGTGCAATGAAATGTCTGCAATTTCAAAACAAGAGCTAATCTATCATTTGTATGGTGATTTTTTAATACAGCAGATGGAAATACATAGAAATTCACTATTTTTAAGCCCGAAACATTCTCATTGTTGCCTAGTGTTATCAATACTTATTTTAAACATAATGTCTGTATCACTCAAAGCCAATAAATGACATCACTGTATAACAACATCATTAACAGAATTTCAAACCCTGCTATATACAATAGAAGTGATCCACATCACCGAGGGACACCTCTGGACATCAAGATTCAGGTGCAGTAATCCATTTATGAGCTCGATTGCTTTCTAAAGCTTGAGCAAGCCTTGGATGTGTGATAATTTCATACAAAAACGTCAAGGGTTGTTATACTAGAACCGCTACAACCACTCTTAGAAGCACTTGGTTACCGAGCATCCCACAAAATCTATGCCCGTACGACACTGCTCGAAGGACAGATGAATGTCGGGAAACACCGTGGGCTTATTTGATCATCATTTCACCCATTCGTTCATCGTCCAATATGACCTACATTGAAAGGCATTAAATATAGGACAATATTCCCTCCCGCTTTAATAGCCAACATAAATCGATTTACACGAGGGTCGGCTGAAAATTCCAAGGCCTCACAATAAAAGTACTTACACGTTGTAAGTCGCCATTAAGGTAGTTGTCTCCTAAATGGTTTACCGGGAAAATACGAGTCAGTTGGAGAATTTAATGTCATGTCGGCACGTTGGCCATAGTAGCTAAAGGGTTTGAGCAGCTAGACGGCAACCAGAAGATCCGTGGATCAAATCCCGGTTATGGCATTAAATTTTTCAATCTGACGATCTTCTCAAGATTTTTTTCTTTACCCAATGAGGTATTTTTCTTTACACCTCATCACTCAAAAGTTGCAATAAGCTTGCAAAGCAGTCATCAGTGATACTTTTACGCTTCTCCAAGTAATCCAAAAAAAATTCCCTGTTCATTCTAGAAAACATTCGTCGTAGCTGACAAAATTGATTTTCTCTTTTGGAGTTGGTTCACCTGAAGCAATTCACTGTTTGGACAGTGATTTACTTTGTGGAGTATAGTGACATATCCAAGTTTCATCCATCATAATAAGCTGTCTGAAAAATTCATCGGGATTTTTACGATTGACCTCAGAATTCGTAACAGAAAAAGTTTATCAGCTGTCAACAAACACGGCACCCATCTTGCACAGACCTTGTGAAAGCACAAACCATTACTAAAAATACTATGTGCACGTTCTTTTGACTTGCTTACAGCCTCTGCTATCTCAACCTTAATCTGTGGTCTTCCAGGACTAAACGAAGAACATTTTCAATGATCTCTGGAGTTGAGACTTCACAGGGCGTCCAGAGCGAGGCTCATCACTAGTGACCGTAAGTCCCATTTTAAGCTCTGCAAGTCACATTTTAATCATTGTATATGAAGGGGCGGAGTCTTTCAGTGTACTGTTCATTTAAACTTTGATTTCTTTAGGCATTAAACCTTTCAAATGGAAGTATTTAGTCATTGCTCTTTTCTTCCAAAGCTCCATTTTCGTGAAGCCTCTACACTTGTTTACATTGCCATCATTCAAAAATTAAACACGCTATTGACTTAACTATGGATACAAGCTAGTTTGGAGTAAAACTTTTTTTTATATTTTTTTATTGATCGATCAGCAGTACAATGCTTTACAGATCAGAGTGAAAAGAAGGTAACAGTACAATAAGAACAATAACACTCAGTGGTAGGCTAACAGGCCGACCCCTAACTACATTTAGTTAGAATAATAATACTCTCTGAGAAATTATGTCAATATTGAAGATGTAAGAGAGACATCAAGCACTAGAATCACTCGAATCAGATGTATCACTCAGGAGCAGGTCCTGTG
>JAUKNK010000280.1:42500-87500 GCA_030765055.1 Mantis religiosa
GTTCATTTTAAAGTTAGATTTGCATAATGAGATAGCATTTTTATGCGGCTATCTCTGTGAGATCATGCACAATGCACTTGTTTAAGCATCGAGTGTTGGGTATCATTTTCCACAATTCTACTGGCAACTAAAAGATAATAATTTGAAAATAACAATCCATTCTTCCACAAAGACACCTGTTGATATTGTAGAATGGTGGAATTATGGAATAGTATTTGTGCACGGCGATATTTCAATTAAACTATAATGTTGCAAAAGTTGTTTATTTTTCAGTTGTTAAGCTTAAAACGCCCTGTTTTGTAGATTTGATTTTTCACATTATGTAATTTCAGCAGGATTTTAAGAGTTCCTGTTTATTTCTGTAAAGTATTAGTATTCTTATGTCCTAGCCATGCAAAAAATGGAATTCCATTATCCACAAGCTCTTAAAAGATATGATTTGCTTAAGCCTACTGTGTTTTTGTACTCCCACGGTACCCATAAAGAAATTTGTCATGAAATCATTTCTACAAACGATTTATCGGCATCGCCTATGTGCTTGGATTCTACTCTTGAAACTGCCTTATATGTATTCACATGACGTTGTTGGCAACAAAGTACAGATTCTTTACGTCTTAACCTCATTATCAACTTATATAATCCACTGCCACTGGAACTGAAAGACTGCAGGGACATAAAAGGTTGTAAAACAAAAGATGCTGAAAATTTACTGAAGACATACTTTGATAGCTGATAAAGTGTCACATATTTGTAGTTGATTTGATTAGCTGAACTGGTTAAAAATTAATATGTATTTAATGTCTCATAGAATATGAATTTTTTCCGTGTTGTTCTTTGCTACTATTATTTCTTGAGTTATAGTGAATGTTTTATCTTTTTTTGCTTTATATATGTTATTTTTGTACGGTAATTCATTCCTATTATAAAAATGTAATGTAAGTATTGTTAAGGGCTGTTTGCCATCACTTTATATATTTTTGTGCTGCTCCCTAGCAAGAGCTTGTAACCGCAGCATCAAGCAGCGATTTAATTGAAATCAGATAATTAAAAAGGAAGATAAAGTAATAAAAATACTTTCCTAAATAATATAAAAATCTTGTTTAACTAATATGAAATTAGAATGGATACAGTAATGATTAAAATGGCATTTGACTTAAAGAATAAGGGCCGCGCAGTGGCTCAGTGGTTAGACCACTTGACTCTCACCAAGGCGGCCCGGGTTTGATCCCAGACAACCGCAAAGTCAGAATTGTCGTGGACAACACGGCGCTGGGGCGGGTTTTCTACGGGACCTCCAGTTTCCCCCGACATCTCTTTCCTCCGGTGCGCCATCTTCATCTCATGTCCCATCAGTGTCACCACCTGCGGTGCCGTACGTAGTACAAGCGGGCGTTAAATACTACACATTTCATTTCATTTTAAAGAATAAGAAAGGAAGAATATACTTTAATATAACGTATATACTAGCATCCGGGCAGGAAAGAGAAAATATTCTTGTAAAAATCTGTACACGTCAGAGAGAGAGAAAGGAAGGACCGTTACCTTCTTTGTGCTAGTAAAAGTTCAATGTCTGAGAACTATAGAACATTTCCAGCCAGGAATGTTTCTGGGCAAAGGGGCTTTCAAAATGCAGTTGAGCATGAACGCTAAAGAGATTTACTTCGCCGATTTTATAACGATGTACACCGTTACAAACAACTCAGGGTAGGCGTTCCCCAACTCAGGGTGGGCTGAACGTCAATGAGTTAAATGAGTTTTGCAAACCAATGCGAAAATTCAAAATAAATGAGAAACCAATAATAATGTAACATTTGAGAAGGGTGAGGTGGTTTGGTCATGTGATAAAGTTAGAGAGGGGATCACAATAAGGTTCGAACTGAATCGTGAAGTAAGAAAAACCTACTTAAAAGGTGATACTAAGACAGGAAGGACGTGTTCATGCGCGTTAACAAGAGAAGCGAAGATTTGTAAGTCTGAAATGTAGGGAAGTTAGGAATAGCGCAACCAGCGTAAGTGGAAGCAGCATTAGAAGTTTATTACAGCAAAGTTGTCGCCGTATAATGAAGAAATAGAAACCGCGCGGAAGTAACTTTAAACAAGTAATCCAGGGTTGAGTTTATGTTAGGAATTTTACTAACAGCTGGTCACCGATCCCAGTCAATAAGCAAACTTAGTAGAAATTAAACCAAATAATTCTGCAACAAACAAAGTGTTATCAATACGACTGAGTAGCCAACAACCACCAAAATCCATTTCCTACAGCCATTCACCTGAGGATAAGAGAACCTATAGCTCCAATTAGAACCCAATTAATTTAACACTGGTATACGGGTTTGCTGCAAGCAACGGCTCTGGAAACTCTTCAGATAACAATAAACAAATAAACAAATTATAAATACTAAGAATTCAATACATTACTATAAGGAAAATTAATAGGAGTTTCACTCAAAAACAAACCCTCCAGGCTGGAATCCAACCTGGGACTTCTGAAATTGGAGGCCAGTATACCAATGTGTAAATTCTGCAGTTCTGCTGATCTAAGTTCAACGAAGTTAACTCAAGAAAATTCACCAGTTAGATTTGATCTTAGATCAAGAGGCCATGAACTTAGATCAATGTTTATACAACCAAAATTCTAAGTTCAGCTTGACTGAAGATCATTTTCATATGCTTCAACTTAGATTATCTTTAATGCAACCGGAGCTTAAAAGTCATATTTCGCAGCATTCGTCACGTCATATGTCTCAAACATACGCAGCACAGAATTTTTATAGAAAAACTGGGTCTATTTCCAAAAGTAGATGCCTTGATTTCCAGCCCAAAAGATTACTTAAATCGCCACGAAAGCTGGAATATTGGAATACCGAAGCTACTCTGTTTCCTATAGATAAGTAGCAAAGAAACTTAAAATGTATTGATGATTGAAAAATCTGCCTATACCTTTCAAGTTGCTCCTCGAGTGCTGATTTCCATATATTATTTGCCAAAATTCAAATTATATCGTCTGTTAAACATTCAATAATTTTAAAAGAATAATGTGACAAAATGGTCTGCTCTAGCATTCTTCTGTTTTGAGAGATGGAGGATAATCATTATTCTACTCGATGTCTTAAACGTCAATCTACCAGTAGTTTTGCATAGCGCCGAGTCACTCTTGATACCCAGATTGCAGCGTTTCCGACATCTGTGGAATATTAACATTCAAACATACGTGCACACAATGCTGAACAGATCACTCGCCGATAACGGGAATGTGAAATTAACGAAAATCCAGCAAATAAAAACATTCATGACTGACAAAACCTAGCAGCCTGATTAATTACTGAATAATGGACTATTAGTAATGTGAACTCTATCATACGGTCAATTTTTAAAGCTACTTTCTTCGATTAATATTTGTATTGGGCTCGGAACCCCAAATAGAATTTATACAAAACATTCCGTGATGAGGAGAGAGAGAGAGAGAGAGAGAGAGAGAGAGAGAGAGAGAGAGAGACAGACAGACAGAGACAGAGACAGAGAGAGTGTGTGTGTGTGTGTTAACTGCATAACTCAAAAACGAAATGGCGGGAAAATATTAAACTTGTATTTAAAAGTTGAGCACCTTCCAAAGTTGACACTTTATGTGAAATCTGTTTAGTTAACTCACGTACAGTCGGCCGCTGCCTTTGACGAACCCTTATAATCGTTTTACAACCCTGGCCCTCCTCCTCGCAGACCATTCTGCAAGGTTGCCACATTTCTCGATACGTCATGGGTATCGTACGAGGTTTCGTCTAAATAAATTATCTTATGTCCATTACTGCAAAACTTCCTTAGTTTTGACAAATATATATCGCTAAGCTACAATTCTACTGGATTCCATAATAACCCTTATCTTATTCAAAGTGCGGTATTTGAAACCCAGCTCCTTTAGGAGACCGTGCAAAGTGCAGCGCCCATAAGGAAAATCACAAATTTCTTGCAAATGTGCAACCAATTCGTCTAAGCTAGGCGCTCTCCCTTTTGTATAGAATCTATAACTTTCTGGACGAATTTAATCGCATATGAAATTATCTACTTTAGAGGAACGTTTTCTTTTGTTTCCACACTTGATCGGCGTCTTTGGTATTCCTTTCGTCACAATATTTCTTACTGTATTTCTGTAAATACCCAGAATTTATCATCAGGTTCATTGCACGACCCCTTACCAAGATTATTTGTCAGCACATATTTATATGTGTTCAAAACAAGCGCTTGAATTTGCTTAGAAACAGTTCCCGTTATAACTTTGTTTTTTGAGGCTTTTCCAGTAATATAACTCGGCCCAGTTATTCACACTATTGTCTTCACTTTGATTATTTTCACGTGACTGAAATTTATCTACTACTTCATTTGCATTTACCACTGCATTTCCCTCCCACGGTCTCCACATCGTGACACACAACGAATTTCTGCACGTAATGGAACAGATCAACTGGAAGTTGGAACTTTGGCAACTGAGACTCCACGTGGAGTAAACATGCGGCGGTCACTTCAAGAAAACCAGGGTTGTTATTGGTCCTCAACGACAGTGTTCCATTTCTGAAGTGGGGAGATAGATTTATGACGGTCATTAGTGGGCGGGAGGCTCAGGTTCCTTTGACTCCGATCTGCAAACGCGTTAACTAAATAGACTTTAACTTTGTGTAATGTAGATTGCTTTAGAAGGGATCATTTATTTCAAGTAACGTATTCTGTAGCATTAGCTGTTAACGACGTACTTGTTGGAAAGATAGTCAGACTGAAAGATTGAATGCCAAAGCCGGGATTTGAACCATGGATCTTCTAGTTGCCGTCCAGCCCTTCTAACCCTTGAGCTACTTTGGCCAACGTGCCGACATGATATTAAATTCTCCAACTGACTCGTGTTTCTCCCGGTACTTGTTGTTGACCATTGAATTTTTCAGCACTATAACATTAATTTTCTTTTCCCCGTGATGACCTTCAAAGGGTGAGGAATTCCAAGGCCATCATGAATGTCTCGCTTTTGAACATTTGACCATCCTTCAGTCCCCTACATCTTCCTTCATTCACAATGAAATATGTACCAAAACGTGTTGATCAGAGTGAAGTAAATAAAAAGTTCGCTTTTGTAAAATTAAAGATATATTAAATAAACGACAAAGAAATTCCTTGATGGTATACACCATATTGTCACCTTATTATCGGAAGACACGGCCAGCTAGCAGTCGGGTGGGCGGCAGGAGGCATTTAGTTCACGCCTACCCATTTATCTTGTAGCGTTAACGAGGGGATGGTTGGAAAAGCATCACTAGCCATCTCTTTCCCCTCCCCCCGGACGTCTGGAACCTTCAGGATGCTTCACTGAACCGCGAGACTTCCAGAAACGGCAATCTTCCCTATATAAGGCCTGCAGTTGGCGAGTGAGTCAGTTCTTGGCGAGCAGCAGTGAGGAGCGCCGAGTGAGTGAGCGGACCGTAAGACTGTGTACGTGCATCAGAGGAGTTGCACCTAATTGTGAGTGTAGCGTGGACCTGTGTCAGGCGAATTGACGAATTGTAATTGTGTGTATTACGTAATTCTCTGTGTAATCTGCAAGTTTTCCAACTGTAATTCGGTGGAAATGAAGCACATTTTGAATTTGTGCAATTGGACATTTAATTTCACAAAGTCACAATATCTTCATGTACCCATAAGATTAATACATGCAAACCGTTGTTCCGATTTTGAATTCATTAAGTTAATGCAAGAAGGTACTATACATAATACATATACATAAATCATGATGACATCATTACAGAGTTTTGGAAAAAAATATAATTGAAATGTTAATACCATAAAAATAAAAAACGGGAAAGGACAAACAGAATTACAGCAGAATTGTTTACCAAATAAAAATACATTTGCTTTCTCAGCTTGTTCTCTGGTTTTTTCTTTGGTGACGTTTTGTTAACTCAGTTTCAGATTATTCGTCTGTGTGTCTTTTGGTACAAATTTTGTGAACGATTTTAAACTAATCTCCCAGATCTGAATAACAGGGCAGTATTTATTTGCTTTGGAGAGAGTCCCTCGATTTCAAATCACTTTTTATTGACAAAATTTTGAAAATATTTAATATATCAGAAATGCTTTCTACGATTTTGATCAAAACACCATATTATTGAGACATTTTCAAGATTAATTAAACATATTTTGAATTTCATGGGAATGGCTGCTGCAGTGCTCCGGAAATTTAAAAATAGCTCTAAACAAACTGAATGTAAAATACAGACAAAGAGTTTGTTTAGCTTTATTTATTTAAATTTAAACTATTTTTTATCCCATAGATATCCCTGATGTCATTTAGACTATCCTGAAAATGTATGTGTATAAATGTTTAATAGTCATGATAATATGGGTAAGATTTACAACGAAAAACGTGGGGCATAGGCAATAGATAATTGTAAATAGTGTAAGGAGCAACTGTCATTTAGGAATCTCACAGAACCATTTGCACATCATTTACAATGCAATTAAATTGTTAGTGACTTAGGTGAACTATTTGTGTATGAAGTATCTATTTGTATGTGCCCCACGCTTTTCGATCTAAATCTTGCATATAATAACACTGGGGAACAATTTTGTTTTCTTCATATACCCGAAACAAAATAGGCAAATTCTTATGTAAACTGATCTGCTGATTTCAAAAATGCCCCTCAAAATGCTATATCACGTAACGTTTTTTAGGTATTCATAATTTTTTATGAAACTTACAGAAATGTGATGTGATAACTCATATTTTATTAATTGAAAATAATAGGTATTTTATTGCCAAATAACATTGAAAATAATAATTATTATTAATTATTATTACTTGAATAAATAAACACAAGATAATGATGAAAACCAACACCTGAATTATCTCAGAAGTGTTTCACTGGTTTTTTCTTTCTTTCTTTCCTTTTTTTTTTTTTTTTTTTTTTTTTTTGGGTATTGACATGTATTCTCCCGTTTGAAGAACCAACAATAGTCTCCCAACATGGCTGAATCCCAGCGACCCTGGTCCCAGGTAACGTCTTTCCATCTGAGAAATGTCCTGATGAAAACGCTCACCTTGCTCATCACTTAACAGCTCCTAGGTTTGTAGGGAAACTATCAACGTGAGAGTGCAAAAAGTGGATTTTAAGTGACATAAGGCAATCCATTTCTTTGTAGCTCCTTAATAGTTCTGAGACTAAAGTTTCATAATTGTCTTCTTTGTTATTGTCCAGAAAGCCTTTCACCACTGATTTAAATGATTTCCATGCTGCCAGTTCAAAACGTTTAAGCTTTGATTCAAAAACACTGTCTTTAAGAAGTAGTCTTATTTGAGGACCGACAAATATACCTTCCTTCAATTTAGATTTACTTATTTTGGGAAAGATACTTCTTAAATACTCAAATAAAATTCCACTTTTGTCCAAACCTTTAACAAAATTCATTAACCCGAGCTTTATATAAAGTGGGGGGAGAAGAACTTTGTTTGGGTCTACCAGAGGCACATACTTAACATTGCTTGCTCCAGGGGTATAGTCTTCCCTTTTCCCCCCATTCTTTCACTATAAAATGCTTGTCAGTTGCCCTACTGTCCCATAAGCACAAAGAACAGCAACATTTTGTGAAAACTCCCTGCAGTACCGTTAGCAATGCAACTACCTTGAGGTCACTACAAATTTCCCAGCCATGGTTTTGATAACTAATAGCATCTAAAATGATGGATATGGAATCGTATGTCTCCTTCATTCCTATGACATGAAATAAAGGTATTGAAGGTAGTAAATAGCCATTATGAAGCAACACTGCCTTTAAGCTGTATTTAGAAGAGTCAATAGCTATTACTTTAAATTAAGTCAATATGAGTTGGTATCATATCTCATTTCTGTAATTTTATATAAAAGAATAAGAATATCTCAAAAACGTTACGTGATACAGCATTTTCAGAGGTATTTTTTGAATCAGCAAGTCATTTTGCGTAAGAATTAGCCTATTTTGTTTCGGGTACAAAAAACGTGTTCCCTAGTGTAATTGGTGGAAACAGGCAGAACCACACTACACAAACAAATGCAGATTTCTTTAAATTACACAACCTATGTAAGTACTATTCGGAATTGAACCAATGCTGGGATATTCCTTTTCATTTCTTTAACTTTTCTAATACCTATGGTGTTCTTAAATGGGAGTGCATTATTACATTTTTTTAATTCTTAGCCATGCAAAGAGAGCTGAGTTTCAGAGCCAACACACAGCGACCGGCATTATAAGATTTGACCATCCCCTTAAGTCCACCTACAATAAAATGATAGCTAGAGACATAAGGGTTTGTGGAGTACAGAAAGTCATGCAAGTACTAAATAATAGCGACCAAGTGTTTAAATATTTGACTATCGCTTAAGCCCGTATTCCTATTATGTCTACTCCAAGATAATGAAATGTTTAACTACATTAATATGAAGTAGATAGCAGAATAAGGGTTTAAGAATATTATGCACAAGAGTAAGTACAGAACGTAGACTTTATTTTGAACTCAGGTCTCACAACATAACATTTTCGTGATACCTTGATGTAGAATTTTGGACGTAATTCAATGCTGCCTTCTCTGTATAATAGATCAATGCGTCCCCATTAAGTTGGTCCAGCTCTCGAAACTCCACCGACGATGTACAACACGTTGCAGCATCTATATCTGTCAATATTATCTCCTAGCCCCGTTGGTTAGCAATCTGTCTCAAGCTAGAATGGGTCTGTTGTAAACATATGGGAGGTGAGAAACAGTAATGCAACGCTCTTAGGCTGTTATCTGGTGGAGGAAAATTCACGAGTGCTTCCCGGCGTAGGTATAGATTACAGCTTTCTTAGGCTTATGGCTGTTTATTCAATGTATTTTATAAATTTGCTTCTATATGAACATCACGTTATAGGATGTTTATAAAGCTCAAGACAGGCCAACGTAATTTTCACTTATTTAAAGAGTTACCAAATTTGACGGTTTGTCCGTGAAACGCACA
This sequence comes from Mantis religiosa, assembly GCA_030765055.1. Lineage (NCBI taxonomy): Eukaryota > Metazoa > Arthropoda > Insecta > Mantodea > Mantidae > Mantis > Mantis religiosa. Next base: position 51,506 of record JAUKNK010000280.1, read on the forward strand.
GTAAACGGAGGCCTTTTTACTTTACAGCAATGGAGATTATATTTGCAACTTCGTTGATAGATTTAAAGGGTTACCAATTTTCCCATTAATATGGCATAGGATTAAATTATATTGCAATTAGTTGATATTGTGACCTTGTGGGTTCGTGAAATTAAAAGTTCGATTGCACCACTCAAAAATGTTCTTTATTTCCACCGAATTACAATTGAACACTTGCCAATTACACAAAATTACGTAATGCACACAATTACAACTCACCAGTTCGTCCGTTACAGTTCCACTTGCATTCGCAATTACCTACACTCCTCCGACGCACGTACGCAGTCCGTCCCCTCACTGGGCGCTCCTCATAACTGCTCGCCAAGAACTGACTGAACTCACTCACTGCAGCCCCTTTTATAGGGATATCACTGTTTCTCGAAGTCTCTCGTTTCAGTGAATCACCGCGAAGGTTCCAGACGGCAGGGGAAGGGGGAAGAGGCGGCCAGCGACCAGTAACACTTCCCTAATCATCCCCTCAGTTAGTGACAGAGATAAACGGGTGGGCGTGGTCCAGATGCCTCTGGTCCCCTACTCAGCTGCCTTTGGTCTTGCTTTCCGATAATTGGGTGACAATATTTATAATTTTAAAACTTCTCGTTAACTTTAAACTACGGCAGTCAAATTGGCATCCAGTCTATTATTAGCCATATTTTATTTGCATATGTATATTTTATCAAGATAACTGTGGCTCATTACTAGGCTCAATAACTGAGGTGACGTACCCCATATGGCCTACCTAAGGATAATGACCTTTTTACATTTTTGTGAGTGGCAATACATTATTGCATTTGCTTACAATATAAAGTTCATCAAACTGGACATGCAATATTATGATGTGGAACAGATAAAATGATTACACAAGCCACAATAACAAATATACAAAAATATTAGTTTTGGGTATATATGAGTACCCGTATTCCCAATATGGCCTATTTAAAATAATGGAGACTAATGAAACTAAGGAAATATAATTTAGAGTATGCATTATGTTTATTATCACCAGATAATATAAACCTAACTTTCACCTCTGGCTATGGGCTGATCCCCCATCCTGGAATCTCTGATAGAGACACTTCTGATTCTCAACCCATTACCTGCAGGCCTAGGGTTTGCGCGGTTCAGAAGGCCCTATGCTCCACTTAGGAACTACAGTGGAACTACATTCATTCATTATATACTGAGATTCCCTATGTGACAAAGATTTTAAGGATTTTTTTTAATAGCTGCTGCTGTTGCAATTGCACAAGACACAACAGTTACATTTTCTCTATGTTCATTACCAATTATGTGTACTCTGCGAGCATACTTTTTCGCGAGTACCCATGGTTCTTTGTGTAAATTCAGTCTGCAACCTTTCTCATCCGATGTTAAAAAGTCCTTCAGGATTTCCAAAAATACCAATTTCTTCAAGAAGAGTTTTAACCTATTGAAAATGGTCTTGAACAACTACTTTGTTTAACTTCTGTGTCCTAGCTGGATTAATAGTTTGGGATTTTCTGATATAAGTTTCGTTACCCACTTGCGGCTTGTAATCTGCTTAACATCAGAAAGTTTATGAGTAATATTATTTTTCTTGCAGTATCTGTAGACACAATCTTAAAATGTTAGTTGTTATTGGATATCCCACTTCTGCCAACTTCATTATACGTCTACAGAGTTCACCAGTTTGTTCTTCAGACAAAGTAAACTTTTCCCCAATTTTCCTTTGATTTTACATCCAGATTTGACATGCCTACGGAAAGTTCTTCGTAGAATAGCAAATTCTTTTTCTGCTTGATATTCCGACATTTTTGTCTTATGAGTGGCTTCCTCAAATTTTATTAGGTCATCTAGGTTCCATCGACCGCGTATCTTATCTTGATCTGAAATCATTACTACACAAAATAAGTAAAAATGTTATTAGTAAAAGTCTATACCCAATATGGCCTGCTATGGCTAAAATGTACACTCAGTATGACCTTTAATAGGCCATGTTGCATCCACATTACAAGCAACTCATTTCATACATATAGCTACACAAAGGTTGTTGCATTCATAAAAGTTATTATATAATTTAAAACAGGATAGTTGGATGAAGTAATTGACACGGTAACACGTTTGTAGAAAAATTCTAATGTATCAGTAACACAAGAAGCTTACCTGCATAAAATAATAACACTTGGGCGGCAAACAAACGAACCTCAACTGTGAAATGACTGTTAGTCACTGCACACTGGGTGTAACACAGAGATAATTGAAATAGCTTACCAAACGTGAATGAACAGCCATCTAGCAGATTACCATCATAGCAAGAAATAGCTACTAGGTCATATTGAGGAGCAGGCCATATGGGGTACAGTTGCCTTGTATAGAGAGTACACTTTATTTTGTGCAATTTAAAATTTTATTGCAGCAACAGTGGCCTCTGCTATCATAAGCAGTAAAGAGGGCGCGAACGTTCAGTAATGGACGACGTAAAGGCACCTCCTTCAAATAACTTCTCTAAACAGTAGAGTCCGATGATCATGAATACATTACGTGTCCTAGAATATTAGAAAAAGGTTACAGCAATCAATTCATTGCCAAGATTATTAGATTTTGTTATGCATTTCTATATTTAAGCTGAGTATTGCGAATAAGAAAATGTTTAAAAAGAGGGGGTGATAATGGTGTTTTAAAGTATTGTTCAAGATGAGAATATTGTCACCCGAAAGTCGGAACTCCCTATAGAACCGGCCGGCAGCAGCAGGAGACGGTAGGTGTTCGGCCACGCCCACTCATTTGTTTTACGCGGTAACGAGGGGTGGCTGGAAAAACATCACTGTGCCGTCTCTTTCCGCTCCTCCTGAGTTCTCGAACTTACAGGATATTTCATCTAATCCGGAACCTTCTAGATTGGCCAGTTGGTCCTATATAAGCAACACGTCGGGCTGGAGTTCAGTCAGTGCTTGACGAGCATCGTAGGAGCGCCGTGCTAGTGAATGGAAGAGAAGACTGTACGTGCATAGGAAGAGTATACGTAACTGTGAGCGTGCAGTGGAACTCTAACGGACGAACTGGTGAATCGTAATTCTATGCATTACGTAATTCTGTGTAATTGGCAAGTGTTCAACTGTAAGTCGGTGGAAATAAAGAACATTTTGAGTGTGTGCAATTGGACTTTTAAGTTAGCGAACCCACAAAGTCACAATATTTAAATATTATTCAAAATTAATTATTTCAAAATAGCTATGCTTACACAATGTATGTGCGAAGTCCATTTTTATTTATTTCTGATATCTGAAGATTTCAATATTGTTGATAAAATATTTAAAACAGTTTTAATTTGCAGTCAGTAGCGATTTATGACGCAGAGTAATTTAACTATTTTTCTTTCAACATACGCAAATAGTCACACTTTTGAACCTACAGGGAACTGTAGTTACAAAGGCTGGACACGTGCCATACTTTGCCTAATTTTAACCCTGTTCGGCAAGTGTATAACCAGATATGTATATTGCAGTATTTAAATATCAAAGGGTCCAATGTTTTCATTTGATCTATAAGCTACGGTATATATAAAGCTATAAAATAAGAGGCACCTGTCTAACTTGTAAATTAAAGAAAGCCAGATCTAACATTCTGGGCGGCCGCCAAAGAAAGACAAGGTTTAGGAAGATACAAACACGGTATTACCATAAAAATGCCTTGCACATAATCACTTGATATCGCAAGCTCATCTCTACATGGTATTGGCAATCACTTGTTTCGTCCACGTTACGAGCGTAATGCAAATTGCAGAAGCGTTTTCACGCCATTTGGCACAAGAATGGATACTGATGTAAACGCAGGTGCTTTTGCCATAGCAACCTTTCATTAAAATGAAAATAGTTCGTTGCTCCACAGTCAGCGAATAAGGTTACATTTTAATTGCTGTATCATTTAAACATAACTTAAAACCTCACTTCTTTTTGTCATTGTGGCCGTGGAGTCATCGGTATTCCCACGTTGTTTACTGCTTTACTGCTGCTGTTAGATATTGTTTATTTTGCAATTATTATGAGATCGTTGCAACTAAACAAAGGTGAAACAGTAAAAACCACAGTCTTGGATGTATTCAGCTTCTTGCTACATATCCTATTACATTTCACATAGGAAGCTTCTGTGAATGAGGTATTCAAGAAAGTGAAGGAGACGGGAGGTACGAAAACCTCAAAAAAGATGAAGAAAAGGAATTGCAGCTTTTATATTAACTGGCCCTTTGTGAAAAGTGTCTTGCTTTTCAGAGGCTGCGCCGTGACAGAGTGGTTAGACCGCTCTACCATCACCAAGGCGGCCCGGTTCGATCCCAGGCGAACGTAAAGTGAGATTTGTAGTGGACAACACAGCGATGGGACGGGCTTTCTCCAGGATCTCCGGTTTCCCCGTCATCTCATTCCACGGCCGCTTAATCTTCATCTCATGTATCATCCATCAGTGTCACAGCCTGCGGTGCCGCATGTAGTAAAAGCGGACTTTAAACACTACACATTTCTTACATTTCAAAATTCATTGGCTTTTCTTACAATATGGGCAGCTTAACAATATAACACAAGGATAAGATAACGACTTAACATACATAAGATGTTTTCTGCAGTAAAAATTAATAAAATATTTCATAACATTTCTCCATTCTTGAATTACCTTAATTTAACAAATTAATTGTTCTTTCACAATGGCCGTGTGTAGGCTAAATTGTGGAAACTTAAGAGTCAGAATGAAAAATTCAATGCCATAGCCGGGATTTGAAACACGGATCTTCTGGTTTCCGTCCAGCTGCTCTACCATTGAGCTACTATGGCCAACGTGCCGATATGACATTAAATTCTCCAACTGACTCGTCTTTTCCCGGTAAACCACTTAAGAGTTCTCATAAACACATGAGACAGTTACCTTAATGGCGACTTACTACATGTAAGTACTTTAAGGCCCGGGCTTTATAGTTAACCACTATTAGGTCAATTATTGGAAATTAATTGTTCTTTCACAATAGCCGTGTGTAGGCTAAATTGTGGAAACTTAGAGTCAGAATGAAAAATTCAATGCCATAGCCGGGATTTGAACCAAGGATCTTCTGGTTTCCGTCCAGCTGCTCTACCATTGAGCTACTATGGCCAACGTGCCGAAATGACGAGTCAGTTGGAGAATTTAATGTCATATCGGCACGTTGGCCATAGTAGCTCAATGGTAGAGCAGCTGCACGGAAACCAGAAGATCCGTGGTTCAAACCCCGGCTATGGCATTGAATTTTTCATTCTGACTCTAAGTTTAATTTAACAAGTTAACGTTAGTGCTTATCGTGAAAAATTTCTCTGACTAATAACATTGGACGCAATGATGGTAGTGATTTAGCTCCTCTACGCTTTCAAAAGATGCCATACGAAAACTCATTCTTGGGCCGGAAAGGTTGCAGTTTTAGATGCAAACGACTTTTAACAATGATATATTGCTGAATTACCGCATTATGTTTACAGAATCCAGTATCCCTTCTTTACTGTTGCGAGCACTGCCATCGGTTACGACCACTAAATGAAACGATACATCAAATTTCAATAATGAATATATAACACTGATTCTGCTATAAACCATTCTTGAATAACGTATTCTTCTAGACTATCATTTGCTAATCGGCATAAGTATTCATTATACGAGAGTCCCGCCGATTGTGAAGTACGGGCTGTTACACGATTTCTTAGTGTTAAAGGCGTAAAAGCGATCAATATGCATCGTGAGGTCTGTGAAATTTACGGACAAAACATTATGAGTGATGGAATAGTAAGGAAATGGGTGAGAGCATTTAAATATGGCCGCACAAATGTGCATGATGAAGAACGGAGTAGGCGTCCTTCGGTCGTTACTGAAGATTTGGTTTAGAAAGTGAACGAAATGGTGAGAGAAAACAGGCGCTTTACAACTTCATCATTGTGCGACTATTTTCCTCAATATTCTCGTAGTGTTTTGTATCGCATTGTGAACGAGAGCTTGATGTACCGGAAATTGTGTTCACGTTGGGTTCCGAAAATGTTGACGAATTTGCACAAAACCCAACGTTTAGGCAGTGCACTGACTTTCCTTGAGCGGTGCCACAATGGAGGTGAAGATTTTTAGACCAAATGGTTACTGGTGACGGAACATGGGTGGCCTACGTCACACCAGAATCGAAACAACAATCCATGGAATGGCGACATTCATCATCACCCACAAAAGTGAAGTTTAAGCAAACAGTTTCTCCCAGGAAAATCATGTGCATTGTTTTTTGGGACAGAAAAGGAGTATCGCTAGTGGAGATTCTGCCTCGTAATGAGACAATCAGTGCAGCGTCTTATTGCGAGACATTGAGAAATCTGCGCCTTGCAATCCAGAACAAAAGACGTGGCAAGTTGAGTAAGGGTATCGTTTTGCTGCATGACAATGCCCGTCCACATGTGGCTAATCCGACCAAAGATCTCATCAAATCTTTTCAGTGGGAAACTCTAGATCATCCTCCATACAGCGACTACCATTTGTTCCTGCACTTGAAGAAACATCTGGGCGGTCAGCGTCTTCAAGACGATAACGAAGTCAAAACAGTTGTGATACAGTGGTTAACACGTCAGGCGGCAGAATTTTATGAGGAGGGTATTCAAAAACTGGTGCCACGCTATGACAAGTGCCTCAATATTCACGGAAATTACGTAGAAAAGTAGATTAAGGCACAGGCTTTCATGTAAAAATAAAATTATTGCGATATCTATGCACGTCTTTTTTTAATTCCAAAACGGTACTGACTTAAAAAGTATGCCTCGTGTTTATCTACAGGTTTTGTTTTAGGTGGATGAAACACTCAGGCTAAAGCAGAGGTGTTAAGTCATATCTAATCTAATCTATACGGAGCTCAGGTCAGAACTGGACACAGGTTGGTGTAAGGCACATTAACACTACAAGCGTTATCAGCTGTCACTTGTTTGTTTATCTGTAGTTTAGCCGCGCGTCTACTGGTAAATCCTTGCTTATAGTATAACCTTATAAAATGTTTTCCTCCATAATTGCCTTGGATTAGGAAAAGGTACAGACATAGGCTGATGTACGAAGAGAACAACGTGCCAGCCATTAATAGAAAATTAAATAATGACACACTGTTAAACCTTCTAATGATTTGACTCTGGTTATTGAGATCATTTAATCTACCCTAGGCCTTAGTGTCCTGAAACTGCGAAACGTATTTGCATAGAAGCGTATTTCATCTCTGCTTCAACCAGAAAGTAAAAACTCGAAATTGAGATATTAATATAAATTAATAAGGTCATAATTGCACAGTATTAGTGAAAGTGCTTTCAAACCCTGTTACTGAAACAAAGATTCTTAGCTTTCTGCAATTAAAAATAAATGAGTATTTACTTTATTTTAAATAAGTAAATTAAGATACCACTGAATTGATAATTATAGCGTGTACTGATTTCATACTAGACATTGAATACTACTGCAGATAACATAACAATTCTTCACACTTGTATTTAAAATGTCTATAGGTGGTCCGGACGATTCGCGCCTCAATTAAAAACGAGGTGCGCAGAAGGACAAGTAACTTGGACGTTTCAAGACGGGAGGTGGACAATGTATTATCCACACAATTCAGTGAATTATAAAATAGCAAAGTTATTAATACTTGAAGCAAAGGTGAGATAGGCATATTCCTTTCGATGCATGTTCTAACTCAGTATTATGTAAATTAAAAACGAGGAGAAAAGGACAAGTGACGCGTGCCTTGAAAGTTTCAAGACGGGAGGTGGACAAAATTATCCGCATAATTCAGTGAATTATAAAATAGCAAAGTTAATAATACTTGAAGCAAAGGTGAGATAGGCATATTCCTTTCGATGCACGTTCTAACTCGTATTACGTAAATTTAAAACGAGGAGCAAAGAAGGACAAGTGACGAGTGACTTGAATGTTTCAAGACGGGAGGTGGACAGTGTATTATCCACACAATTCAGTGAATTATAAAATAGCAAAGTTATTAATACTTGAAGCAGAGGCGAGATCGCCATATTCCTTTCAATGCACGTTCTAACCTCTCTTGTACTTCTGCAGTAACCTTCATAGCAAGTTCTCTTGACAGTATACCTCTGTAGAATCCCGTAGGGGAGAGGATCCGACCCCTTCAGCTGCCGCGGTGGGGGCTCTGGACACCCTTAGCACTCTAGTACCTCTGACGTTACTAGAGGAACCTCGGGCCGAACTGCCGAGCCCCTCCCGTCGGAGAGTTGTTCGGATTGGGTTGGACTCGAGGGGGCAGTGTGTTCCCGACACCTAAAGGGAAATTGGGTACCTCCGGCCATGCTACGGCCGCTCAGAGGGTGTAGAGGGTTGCCTAAAACGTCCCGGGTACTAGCCTGCAGAGCTAGTAGAAGGTGTGCTAGATCACCAGGTGGCTGCACCGAAGTTTTCGGTAGTGTTCCCTGCGGGGTTGACGCGCGTAAGTGGCGTTCCACTTCCATCCGGTCTTGACGTTGTACTCAGCGGGGGGGGGGAACTTTTTAAGAAATAAGGTATTGCCCTATGGAACGAGCCCCGGAGTATCCATCGCTTCCGGGTAGGAGGACCGGGTCCTTGGTCCTACGGGTCCAGGACTAATGGAAGTAGAACCTCTGCACATAACTAACCTCTGTAGAAAATTTTCTTGTGATAGCTCCTCAAAATGATCTCTCCGCTTAGGCCGTACTCTATTACGAATGCCATTTACACGATCTTAACTATAGCAAGACCGCCTCGGTAGCGTGGTGGTAGCTCCTCTGCCTCAGGTTCTAGAGGCCCCAGTTCGAATCTCGGTCAGGGTGAATTACTTGTATAAGGTTTTTTCGTTTTCCCTTATCCTGAAAGACGAATGTCCGATAACTCTAAGCTCTATGGCCCTAGGGCTCATTTGAGCATCATTCCACCCATTCCATTCATCATCCAATATGACTTAACGTTTGAGGACGTAAATTACAAAATATATATATAGCAAATTGACATCAACAGCTACGTTCACGCCCAGCATCTTAACTATTTACAATTGTTAAGGATTTAACACCACAAAATATGGCTTGTTAGTTTAACAAGAAATTTAACACTAGTGTTGAGCTAACACTTGTTGGTGAATTGCAATTTTTGCAATTGCTAAACTCATGTTCAGTCTTAACATCTGTTGGTGAAATCGGGCATCAAGGTGCAAATCTTAATCAAGGCGGCGAAGCGTGGCGGTGCGGGGGGTGGGGGTAAAATCAAGTGCAATATACAACGGAAAAGTATAGGTGAGATAGGACGCAAAAACTCTGTTGCCACCATTCTTTTCTCAAAGCGAACCAGAATATATACTTATGCCTAAAATTTCTTTACTTTTATTTTCAGATATACTTTGATCGCAACGTTAAATTTGTAATGCCTTGTTAGAAAATGATTCTAAAGAACTTTAAAATTGAAGTAGAAGTCTCAGAAGATTCTCAAAATTAGTGGATTCATACAGATATTACTACAACGTGCATATTTTCCTTTTGTGCATATGAATGCGTTAATTATAAACCGGGATGAAAGTGTAACTAGTAGACGACTTTCTTTTGTCCTCTGACATTTGCAAACTCTGAGCTGGCCACAGTACGGCGGTCCCGTTACGTAAAATTAGGAATCTTGTCACGTCAAACGCCATGGTGTTGTTGAGATAGTGCTCGTTAAGTATGTTATCTGCGACAGTGTTCCCTCGCCCTGCTTTGAATATCAAGTCCAGGTTAAGAAGTGCATTATATGCGACACTGCATACTACTCGTCAATCACACACCACTACCAGGTTAACGGCTTCCTCACTGAGGCGCACGCTAAACTTAGAAAAAGCGATGTAGATAATAATTAATCACTTAACAGTTCTTTCCTGTGGCCAGCACGCAAATTTCAACTCACGCCCCCTACGTGTTTATCGGCTGTGTTCACTTTAAACATAAGATCACAAAGCGGGGGCACGACAGGGTCTGTTTATGGTAGAGATATTCACAGAAGTTGGACAACCGCCGCTATAGAGCGTTGGCAATGCAGAGGCTGTTTGGTAATACAGTATAATTATTAACCTTAAAATAAAGCTTTTTCATTTAATACTCAAAGTTTTGTCTTCCTAATACTGAAACTTTTGTGTAATTGTCCCACACTTACTAGGGCATACTACTTTAGACCAACAAGACGCTGTGTAATGAATGACATATTTCATTCCCCATTTTCATCACCTCCCAGGCTTCCTTAATTTTTTACCTTTATTTTTAGGCTCATATATACGAGGGATGTTCAACAAAAATGATCACAACCTTTTTTTTTTTTTTTTTGACAATGTTCCTTTACTCATCCTCATAATTTTCATAGTCATTCTCAAAATAGTCTCCACTGAATGCGATGCTCTTGTCCCAGTGTTTCTGCCAGTCTTCAAAGCATTTTTGAGATCCTTCAAAATCACCTCCGCAGCCTTCACCACTGCCTCTGAAGGCAGATAGTGCCTCCCACGAAGGTGATTCTTCAGGGGCTGCGCCGTGGCTCAGTGGTGAGACCGCTTGGCTCTCACCAAGGCGGCCCGGGTTCGATCCCAAGCGACCGCAAAGTGAGATTTGTGGTGGACAACGCGACGTTGGGGCGGGTTTCCTCCGGGACCTCCGGTTTCCCCCCCCCCATCTCATTCCACCGGTGCTCCATCTTCATCCCATGTATCATCAGTGTCACCGCCTGTGGTGCCGTATGTAGTAAAAGCGGGCGTTAAACACTACACATTTCATTTTTTGATTCTTCAAGTTAGGGAATAGAAAAGAGCCACATGGGGCTAAACCCGGACTATAGGGAGGGTGAGGGATGCACTTCACGTTGATTTCTACAAAATATTCAGCAACAACATTGGCAATATGCGACCGCACATTTACGTGGTGCTGCATCCAGCCTGCTTCACGGAACTGCGGTCTTTTGCGCCTGATATGGACTTGCAATGTTTTCAGGACATCCCTGTTGTATTGCTCAGTTACTGATGTGTGTACAGGTACAACATGCTGATAAACCATTCCACGAATATCAAAGAATGACTATAACTTCCCCAGCAGAAGCAACCACTTTTGCTTTTTTGGAGGTTGGTGATGGAGATTTCTACACTGAGCTTTGCTGTTTGCTCTCAGGATCAAAATGATGTAGCGAAGTTTCATCAGCAGTGATTACGTTTGAAAGAAACTCCGGATCTTCCTCTAACATCAACTTTAGCTGTATGTTACCTCCATTGCAGCGGTAGGCGATACTGAATATGTCTGAACTTACATGGTTCTCACAGGAGGGAACCAGGAGTACCAACAATGAAACTACTATGGCGTGTTTGTTTCACATTAAGGTAACAGAATATAATAAGATTGAATTTTATGGCAATAAATTATGACCGTAAAAGATTATGATCATTCTTTATTGAACAGCCCTCGTTCCCGAAAAGGTACGACACCAAAGAGAAACAAAAATGACTTATGGAAGTAGTTCAATTTACTTGCTAGGTAATATTTAATTTTACATATTCCAACTAATCTTCTCATACCTTTTTAAATCGGGAGATATTCGATTAAATCTCACACAAGTATTGATTTTTTGTCTCCTTTCCCGTCCAATACTGGTGCTAGGAGTCGCTCGGGTTACCTCAGAGCGAGGAAGCCGAAGCATTTGACCTGAGATATCAGGGTTGAGGGGTCGGCGCAACGCCTGGGATGATGGAGACGGATCATGGAGCAATTGGTGGAACGATGCTGGGGGGGGGGTTAAGTGCAGAGGTTCTACTCCCATTAGTCCTGGACCCGTAGGACCAAGGACCCGGGCCTCCTTCTACCCGGGAGCGAGGTGGGGGGGGGGGTATCCGAAGGACCCGCTGGAAACTCACCTCAGCACCGTGTTGTCCACCACAAATACCACTTTACGGTCGTCTGGGATCGAACCCTGGCCGCCTAGGCTGTGCGACCTGGATATATAAAAAATTCCAGTAATATTATTTTTGATAAATTGCTTTAATAATGTTTCGCCAATCAGATAACATAATTGTCGCTATGAAAAGTGGAAGGAAAGCACAGATTCAATATTGTCGCGGCGAAAAGCGCGGAAGTTTCGGTGCCGAGAGATAAGCGTGGCTTGTGTACACACAGTCTGCAGATAAGGATAACAGTCGGATAGCGTATTACTGAAACAAGACTTACCGACACAGATAAGTGAGGTAATTGGAGTGATATCTTGATTGTTTATTGAACATTAGAATTCTTGTTTTTTTCCGGAAATATCTAGAATTATCAATGAGTTATTTAAGGAGGCGGCGACTCGCCAAGAGTGAGTTGTAAAACGAGAGTCAGTCGCGAGTCCTGAGTAAACAGTAAACAGTAAACAAATACTGTGTAACGAGAGCTGATTGTTATTGCCATCGACCTTGGTAGATTGTGTATATGTGATGTAATGTTGTTACGTGAGAATTGAACAGTGTATTTCGACGGAAATAAAGAACATTTGGAATTTCGGCAAACTGGACTTTTAATTCTACGAACCCACAAAGTTACAATATTTTATCCTGTACCGATGGACGGATAAGTTTTAGATGACTCTTTACAGTCATTCTTCACTTCAGTTGCTTGCTATCTGTGATGATTCAGGGTTATACGGAGTGAGTAATACGCATGGAACAATACTTGTAACCTTGTTGTTATAATTTTGTGATATTTACAGTTCTTTTTAAATAGATTTCAATACATAGTATTGAATTTTTCATGGAAGAATGGGCTGTATTAACTATGGAATGCGTATCCAATTTCCATTTCCCATGAAAAGTAATAATGGTTGCTGAATCGCACGAAAGCGACATTTCAAACAATGATGACTGTTAATCCGCAAACGATTAACCGAGTGATAGGTAATTGAGTATTTACTGCAGACTGTTAGCTGTGTAAGTGCAGATATTTGTATGGGTAACTGAGCCATTAAGAGCAGTATATTTTCAGGTTGGTTGTTATCTCTTAAGTAGGTGTAGCACACACAATACATACATGTTTATTTTCCCACGATAGGCGTACTGCCAAATGGCCAGATCTGGACATATCGACTGTTATATCGATGTGCTCAAATGCTTTCTGCAAGACCAATTACACTAAGGAACACGTTTTTTGTACCCGAAACAAAATAGGCTAATTCTTAAACAAAATGACTCGCTGATTCCAAAAAATGCTTTTGAAAATGCTGTATCACGTAACGTTTTTGAGATATTCTTTTATATAAAATTACAGAAATGAGGTATAACACCAACTCATTTTGACTTAATTTAAAATAATAGCCATTGACTCTTCTAAATAAAGCTTAAAGGCAGTGTTGCTTCATAATGGCAATTTACTACCTTCAATACCTTTATTTCATGCCATAGGAATGAAGGAGACATACGATTCCATGTCCATCATTTTAGATGCTATTAGTTATCAAAACCATGGCTGGGAAATTTGTAGTGACCTCAAGGTAGTTGCATTGCTAACGGGACTGCAGGGAGGTTCCACAAAATATTGCTGTTTTTTGTGCTTATGGGACAGTATGGCAACTGACAAGCATTTTATAGTGAAAGAGTGGGGTAAAAGGGAAGACTATACCCCTGGAGCAAGCAGTGTTAAGTATGTACCTCTAGTAGACCCAAACAAAGTTCTTCTCCCCCCACTTCACATAAAGCTCGGGTTAATGAATTTTGTTAAAGGTTTGGACAAACGTGGAAGCGCATTTGAGTATTTAAGAAGTATCTTTCCCAAAATAAGTGAATCTAAATTGAAGGAAGGTATACCTATTTGTCGGTCCTTAAATAAGACTACTTCTTAAAGACAGTGTTTTTGAATCAAAGCTTAAACGTGTTGAACTGGCAGCATGGAAATCATTTAAATCAGTGGTCGAAGGCTTCCTGGGCAATAACAAAGAAGAAAATTTGGAAACTTTAGTCTCAGAACTATTAAGGGGCTACAAAGAAATGGGTTGCCGTATGTCACTTAAAATCCACTTTTTGCACTCTCACCTTGATAGTTTCCCTACAAACCTAGGAGCTGTAGTAAGTGATGAGCAAGGTGAGCGTTTTCACCAGGACATTTCTGAGATGGAAAGACGTTACCAGTGTATCGCTGGGATTCAGCCATGTTGGGAGACTATTGTTGGTTCCTCAAACGGGAGAGTCAATACAAAAAAAAAAAAAAAAAAAAAAATCAACAGTGAAACACTTCTGAGGTAATTCAGGTATTGGTTTTCATCATTATCTTATGTTTATTTATTTTAATAATAACTAATAATAATTATTATTATTTTCAATGTTATTTGACAATAAAATACATATTATTTTCAATTAATCAAATACGACTTATCACATCACATTTCTGTAAGTTTTCATAAAAATTATGAATACCTAAAAACCGTTACGTGATACAGCATTTTGAGGGGTATTTTTGGAATCAGATCAGTTTACATAAGAGTTTGCCTATTTTGTTTCGGGTATATGAAAATAATTTTTTTTGTTCCCCGGTGTTATCTAACATTACCTCGGACAGCAGGTCACGCATCAAAAGGAAGCAAAACAGATAGTCTGTACTGACAAGCGTTGTTCATTTCGTGTAGCAATTGCAACCAAGACATTAGGTAGTAAATTAGGTGATACTTTCGTGGTAAAATTGTTGACGAATAGAAAAGAACAACATACTGGCATATAAGATTCATTGTTATGTTCTGGCCTCATGATCTCTGAAAGGAATGCGTTCACTACAGACATACACACGTATAGACAAGGTGACATAATGATGCACGAGTCGCGCAACATATAGAAACTATGGGAAGAAAACATGCAGCCTACTTATTACACAAGCGGCCAACATATTCAACATGAGTTAGTGTTTGTATGCAAAGGCTAGAATTATGGAGTCACTTCTCATCCGCGTCCGTTGAGTATGTAATTACTTGATACGTAGCCACAACAGTATACTCAGCTTGGTTTTTATAGGAGTATTTTATTTCTCATTACCTCAATCGGTAGATAGAACCACTGAATCGCCCGCCTCGGTAGCGTAGAAGCTAGCGTGTCTGCCTCACGTTCATGAGGTCCCGAGTTCGAATCTCGGTCAGAATGAGTTACCTGGACATGGTTTTTCCGGGGTTTTCCCCTTATCCTTCAAGACGAATGTCGGGTAGCTCTAAGCTCTATGGACTCCGGACACATTTGAGCATCATTTCATCCCTCGTCCTACACGACTTAACGTTGCAGGACGTAAATTACACCCAAAAAAAAATCTCCCACATTGCCCCTGAGAACTATTGTCACAACCTCAATCAGAAAACACCTTCATTATCTGATTTATACAGCAGCTGCAAATTTCCACGGAGCATTCTAGAAAAATATATGACAAAGCTTCATAACCAATTATACTTATATGTGACGATACATTTAATGAAAATGTGTAAGTACATTATGCTGTATTCATAGACAAATTACTGATCCCTAATTATACCAGTAGCTCTGAATGCGAAAGCAAAGATTAATAACCAATTATGTGTAAGCATACATTTACTGAAAACGGGTTATACGAAGCAGCCTGGTGACTGTAGCCAAATTAACAATCAGTAATATTACTTTTTGCTTTAATTAACAGCGTGTCCATGTTGTGCTATGACTAATGCCTGGTAAAGAGCAAAGCTTAATAAGCAATTATGTGTTCGTGTTAATTATGAAATGACAGCTTGTGTCCATAATCCAATTAGTAAGCAGTAGTAAGACATTTCTGAATTTATTTCACAATGTTAGACTAATGTTAACTTGTGAAAGCAAACTTACATTACAGGTAACCTTGCCTTTTCAAATTCCGTTAAAACGTTTTTAACATAGGATTTAAAACGTTATTGTCCAGCAATAACAAATGGAATAAAACATCGACACACCTAATCTCTGTTTCCAATAATCTTGCCCAGTTGACATGTATCACTCCGCGTGCAACTACTTTCTCCCTCATCCTAATTGGCTAATGCTTTCGCGCCATAGACCATAGGCGGTGCCTTCCCGTCACATTTAAACCAGCAGTAAACGTCATAACAATTGCCAGGAATATAGATAAAATCATACAAATAAGAATAATAAGGCATGCGAAAATACAAGTTTATAATGAAACTGAGCAAGTAGAAACTGAGCGAATGAGCAATGAAACTGAAACAAGTTTATAATGAAAGACATTCGGCCTTTTCCACTGTGATTTTTTAAAACCAGCACACATACCTTACAACAATGATTGTCTTTCAGTCTTAAAAGTCGTGTCACACCATACTTGTCGTACGTCTTTCATTCACAAAGTTTCGTCGAGGTAGCATACTCTGCGATTTGTATCCTGGTACAATCTGATTGTCCTTAAATAACGTCCTCTCCACACAGCAGTATCGACCCTGGAGTGGTGAGTTCTCCTGTTGTCTCAATTTCATGTCGCGATTTTCCTACTCATCTAACACACCTGTAAGTTCAGAGCACAGCTGTTCGACTTCTCTCACTGAGGAAGACGGATTCTTCTTTGTGAGTGCATTAAACACATGCAATACAATTCTTTTTTCGCCAGTTTGTAAAGGTTTTACCTTGTGATGCTTCAGCGAAAAACTGGCGGTAGACTCTGCGATTATACATATAATAAGTACACGCGCAATAAACGATCAATAAAATAATTTAGCTCTCGCACTTGGCACAACACACCCTCGAATGGCGATGTATGACTAATCCAGTTCATGACAAGGTCAGTGATAAAAGTCATATAAACAAATATGTCATCACTACCGCTAAATCACGTGCTATCGTGCCATGTACTTGAGAGCAAAGAAACCTGCTCTTTACTTCGTTTAAGAATTAACATGCATTTCAGATAAATCTACTCTGTTGTGTAATATATTTAATTAAAGCAGTTGCGAAAATATAAATTTGACAATCCTCTTCCAACATATAAAGATATATCACCATGTTAAATAACGAACTAGTTTTTACCGCACAACTGTCTATATTGCAGTAGCAGCCAATGAGAAGTGATAAGGTCACGTGACCTTTAAGAGTTTACTGGGCAAGCTTATGTGAAACAAGGATTAGGACATAAGATTCAGGTCGAATAAGAAAGGCTATATTTCCAAATGTTTAGCTACCTGACATTCGTCTTTAAGGATAAGGGAAACCCCAGGAAAAAACCTTATCCAGGTAACTCACCCTGACCGAGATTGGAACTTGGGAACACTTGAAAGTCAGGTAGACATGCTACCATCTACGCGACCAAGGTGGGCTGAGGAGAAGAAGCAGAAGCAGAAGCAGAAGCAGAAGCAGAAGCAGAAGCAGAAGCAGAAGCAGAAGCAGAAGAAGAAGAAGAAGAAGAAGAAGAAGAAGAAGAAGAAGAAGAAGAAGAAGAAGAAGAAGAAGAAGAAGAAGAAGAAGAAGAAGAGGAATAGAGTATAAAATTTAAATTGTGCTAAAGATATAAATATTCTCAACAACATAAGCTGCGATTATATTTAAACATGGATATAATATACTGTTTAAAATGATGGGAATTGGAAGAACCCAACGTTCGTAAATGTACCATGCTCATTCCATTTATATATTTGTATATAACTTAAAAGGTGTATCTAAACTGATGTTTTTGTTGTTGTTTTCAAATGTTGGTCTTTGGCAATGAAGCCATTAGCTTTCTTGCTCTCCAATATTTCTGTGTAGTGGGTCCGGCAGGTAGGGCTTCACAGGTTAAAAGATGTTCTTCAGTCATTTCCTCTTCTTTGTTGTCAAATGCTAGGCTATGGCAATGAAGCCATTAACTCTCTTGCTCTCCAATATTTCTGTGTAGTGGGTCCGGCAGGTATGGCTTCACAGGTTAAAAGATGTTCTTCAGTCATTTCCTCTTCTTTGTTGCACAGAGGACAATTTGGACTTGTATAAGTTCCTATTCTCTGTAAGTGTTTAGCCAAATAATCATGTTCCGTAAGTAATCTAAAATTTGCTACTACAGCTTTACGTAGGATTTCTTGATTTTTAATTAAAATGTTCCATTTGTTATCTTTGGCTTTGTTAGATATTGATTGGTTTTGTTCGTTTTTATATTTGCTTTTGATTAATATTTTTATGGATGTAAAGGGTAAGTTTTTACTTTTGTTCTGAATTAAATTTGCACATTTTTTGGCAAGAAAATCAACTGATTCATTTCCAGCAATTCCACAATGTGCAGGTATGCACTGTTATATCATTATTTTCTGTAGTTTTTGAAGTTGCTGGATCATTTTGTGACATTCTTTAATTTGGATTGATCTCATTTTATATAAACTTGTTGCACATACTGCTGCTATAGAATCAGAAAGTATGACAGCATTTTGAATTTATCTATCCTGTATAGAAGGTGTTGGGAGTGAAATATGAATAGCCGTTACTTCTGCATCAAAATTTGTTGTGTGGTATCCTGCTGGATGATAGAATGAGAACAGTGCACACTTAATTCCTGATCCTGAGTTGTTGTCCAAGTTAGATCCATCTGTGTAGATATGTAACCATTCTTCGGGTGGGTATCTATTGTTCACAGTTTCTAATGCTAGTGTTTTAGTACGGGTTTGGAAGTTTCAGATTTTGTAACTATCTGTTCTAAATCTAATTGAATATTGATTGGTTCACAAGTCAGTGGGTTTTCTAAACTGATGGGATACTATTTGGGAGGTGACTCCCAAAATGTTATAAACTCACAGAATGCACTTCTTAGGCATTTATATGCCAAAGTGATGATAATGCAATGTCTGAACAAACTATTGACCACTAAATAAATGACTGAAACTTGCTCAGCTTAGAAAGACAAGAATTACAGAAAGCAGTTTCATTAGCCAGAGGAAGATGGCCACCAAACAAAAAGGAACCAATTAGCAAATATAACCAATTATAAAACTCGTCAATAGTGTTAATTTTGATAAATTATAAATAATGTAAATAAGATTAAAGGAAACATTCACTCCACATATCTACAATAATGATAACCACTAATTGAAGACATGCCCAGAAAAACGGACTAACCTTCAAATTAAATAGTTTGCGGTAAGTGCTGCCCTCTGTTGTTGCGGCAGAGAGCTATCTTTTCTTGTGCTGGTATATCATCCGGCAATCATATTACGCTAAATAAAGACAGTTGAAGTTCTTGCCTTTTGTAATATGCTATACGTATAATGTAAAAACTGGGCTAACCTATTCGTACTCTGTGCCTGCCATCTAGTGGCTGGTCATAAATATCGGCATTGTGACCGTGATTTCGGCCTTATAGGGGATAAAAAGGCAAGCAGCTTACATTTATGTTCCAGATCAAAGGATGGAGTTAGTGAAAAAAAAAAAAAAAAAAAAAACAGGCCAAAGAATCCTTTTCATGTTGTTAAAATGAAAACTAACACGTGCATCTCTGCAAAGCCTTTTCACGATAAAGAACAGAAAAGAACAGTTTCAGAATCTGGAAAGTGCAAGTTGAGCAAGGTGACATGCATGAAAGTATTTAAAGACCATCCGTTTAAGTCATATTTTAAATGCACTTACGGTGGTATTGAGGATTATGACACCTTGGACATTAGAAGGAATATATCTGGCAAACTATGGTTTAGTTATATGACATTTCCTCCAAAATGCAATGGTCCAAGACCCATAAATCCTGCACAATTAAAAGGCTTAGTGGATCTTATGAATTATATTCCACCAATTTATTATGACTAGTATAAAACTCTTAAATCTGAGACCACAGCTTCTCAGAATATTGTCACTCGAACGTCGGGACTTCCTGTGGAGCCGGCCGGGGGTGGGGCCGGACGGTTGGCGTTTGGCCACGCCCACCCATTTGTCTTATAGCGGTAACGAGGGGTGGCTGGAAAAACATCACTGTGCCGTCTCTTTCCCCTCCGCTTGAGTTCTCGAACATAAGGATATTTCATCTAATCCGGAACCTTCTAGATTGGCCAGTTGGACCTATATCAGCAACGCATCGGGCTGTAGGAAAGTTCAGTTCTTGGCGAGCAGCGTAGGAGCGCCATGCTAGTGTACGGACGAGAAGACTGTACGTGCATCGGAGGAGTGTACGTAATTGCGAGAGCAAAGTGGAACCGTAACGGACGAACTGGTGAATCGTAATTTTGTGCATTACGTAATTCTGTGTAATTGGCAAGTGTTCAACTGTAAGTCGATGGAAATAAAGAACATTTTGAGTTTGTGCAATTGGACTTAATTTCACGAACCCACAAAGTCACAATATTACTGAAGAAGCATTTTTGATCATCCGGACTACAGCTGAAAAGTTTGTAACTGCTTTCCAAAAAGATATACCTACTTATTGAAAAGTGGAATAATACAAATTATACCTTGTCTAAAAACCAAAAGACATATTTATTAGTTTTACCTAAAAGGTACTTAAAATGTATTTAGAATAAAACTTGAATAAATGGTGACAAAGGTTTTCACCTTATTTTTCCATATTTTACTTTTATTAATGTTATTACGTTAGTCATGTTTTGGGGTCTATTAAGGACAACATTGATAACTATACTGAATTCTTGAGTCTCATATTCCTAGAAATTAAATAAAATAATCTTAACAATTCATTTCAACCCCATTCATAAAACACCGTTTTTCTCATTTTTTTTAAAAAAAATGTGGGTTAACCTGTTTTTCTGGGCATGTCTTCAAATATAATAGCTTGTGCTATAATTATGTCACCGAAAGAACAATTGAAACTCATTCCGAACTTCAGAAAAACAACAGAAATGCGTTAATAATAGAACTACGTCAAAATATATTATGAAATCCTGTACAATAAGCTGAATTATTTTAAATTGTGCTTTGAAATTACCTAAGCACACATACAGAATGTTTTGTAAAAATTTTGTGTTTTTAAAAAACATTCAAAGGATCTTAACATGACATTTTGACATCCAATTTTGGTGGAATGCAATACTTTCCTCCTTATGTACTATACGTAACAGAGAAAGTAAAAAAGCATCCCTTGGTAGCCTGACAAGCAATAGAGAAACTCTGTATCTCCCACCCCCAAGCCACTCGTTCTTGGCCAGCAGCGACCACTCCCTCCCACCATAAAACAAAAGCATATCGTCTTGAGAAGACAGGACAGCCAACGTACAGTTATCAAGAAAATTACCCACCAGCAACATCCAACGGAAAGGAAATATAACCACAGAGACCCAACGGCAAAACTTTGATGTAAAACAATTTCCGCCAAACAAAACCTTGGCCACCTCTTTAAATAAATACGTGCTCAATAATTCTAGAAGCATTAGAGTCCCGTCATACATTTATAACTTGTATCATCATCATCATTACCATCACCACCACTATTACTATTTATATTATAACTTATTTTCTTGTAAAATTAACAATGACCTCCTGAAGAGGTACCATTTTATAGATATTAGCATTATTTGCTCATTCGTAAACAATAAATTAACACTTAATTGCAATATTATTAACTATTTTGAAGTGTGTGAAATATAATCTACCAGTAGCCTTTAAATTATTATTGTTGAAATTACATTACTTAAAATTAGAACTTGAAGTTTTGCTGATTCCTTACTAAATATAAAATTGCTTGTTCAAGCTTTGCCACACATATTCTACATAGATTTCTCTATCCACTATAGTTTATCTTACGTAGTTTTTACAAAATATTATTATTATTCGTCCAGCTTAAGGTAAAGTTTGCAGAAAAGCGTACTTTACTAAGTAAACACAAGTGAATACCGAAAAGTTTAAAAGCAGATTGTTAAATTCTGTCTTGAAATCCCAAAGTAATTCCATGACATTCCAAAAAATATAAGAAAATCAACTTCAAAAACTGATAAATTCTTTTTAAAATCAAACTTATAGTAAGGGCCACCTTGCAAACAACTCACGGCACGAAAAGTTATTTGAAATAAACTTTCTACATGAGCACTTTTGTACTGCAGGTTTTGTTTACCTCTCATCGTTTTTTGGGGGGTGGGGGTAATTTACGTCCTCCAACGTTAGGTCATATCGGACGATGAATGGAATGGGTGAAATGATGCTCAAATGAGCCCGGGGCCCATGGAGCTTAGAGTTACCCGACATTCGTCTTTCAGGCTAAGGGAAAACCCCCGAAAAAACATTATCCAGTTAACTCACCTTAACCGAGATTCGAACTCGGGACCTGTTGAACGTGAGGCAGACACGCTACCACCACGCTACCAAGGCGCGCTACCTCTCATCGTTTACACGGTATTTCGAATTATGGCAATTTCATTCCGAATGAAAAGGACTTCAGAATCTATTCTCAGATAATTCAAGATAACAGTATTTATTTTTAATCTTATAATATTTTGATCAATATTTTGAGAATTTTTAAATAACAAAATTTAAAGAGAATGTTTTTCCTTTTAAAAAATTGTTACGTAATAAAGAAAGTAAAATTAATTCTGCACAAAATTTCGAAACTTTAATAGCATGGCATTCATTAATTTTAATTTGAAAATTATGCAAATTTAGCAGGTCCCTTTGCCTATTATAACCTGAACTGAAGTTCGAACATTACATTTTCCATTACATTAGTGCACCAAAGAGATATCTGAGTATGCAGTTTATTTATTAATATTATTTTTAAGGAAGTCAATTTTTATGTGACAATTTTTTCCCTTCTCTTCATCACAAAACATTAGAAATAATAGGTAAATAAAGCAATCACGAAAGTATATGCAGTGTTAAATTTAGAAACAATATTTGAACTTTTTCCTTTTTGTTGTTTAAAAGGCAGTGTGAAAGTAAAGAATGAGGAAAGATATTAAATAAGAAGAAAAAAGCAGCTGTTTAATGTAATTTCTTGTTTTAAGCTATGTATTTTTGAGAGATTTTAATTTGACTTCCAAGATAATATTTATATTTTACCTTACAAGAAAAAAGGAGAGAACCTTAAGTAGTTCAACAGAAAGACGCACGTGTAAAATCAAGATGCCAACGCTTTTCAGTGGTGCTAGGTTTCGCAAATGTTTGCAAGTCAAGGGTACTAAAAAAAAAAAAAAAAAAAAAAAAGAATAAAAAGCAAAAATCAGAATATTTTGTCACTCTCACGCGAGAATTCAGTTGGGAGGTCCAGCTGAAAACAGAATAACGAGGCTGTCAACAGTGTGCAAAAGGACTTTTGCACTAAAAGATGCTGGAAAACCGCAAGAGCGACCACTAATGCAGGCTTTTGTCTAGGTGGGGGGAAGGCAGAGGATTAAAGCTGAGAGCAGGATTCGAACTTGTTCCCTCTGCATCTGAAACGGTTTGCGCACCGACGCCCCTATCAAATAAGCCAGGCACTCAAGCACTGTACGCTAATACACTTCTCTTCTCCTGGTCCAGAAAGCAAGGGCATTAACTTGCACACGAGCGGTTTATTACCATCTGCACTCTCCCTTTAAAGAGGATCAGTTTGCAAGAGGGGTTGCTGCACACTTAAAGTGCAATTCACACAGAGAAAACTGCTGTAACTGCAGTGCCATTCTTGTCAACACCTCTTCAACATTCATCTCTATGGAACAATTGCTTTGATCCCGATACAGCTGCG
The DNA here is from genome assembly GCA_030765055.1 of Mantis religiosa. Classification (NCBI taxonomy): domain Eukaryota; kingdom Metazoa; phylum Arthropoda; class Insecta; order Mantodea; family Mantidae; genus Mantis; species Mantis religiosa. The sequence continues at coordinate 75,136 of JAUKNK010000280.1, forward strand.
TACACACGCGACAAGCTTTTTCTTCAATCTAAGTACCGATGTTTGGTTGACTGGCTTTTGTTTATAGCGAAAATGGCACGAAAACCACTCAATTCTCTTTATTAGTATGGTAATATACGCACATACTTCAATTAAAATGATTTAATGCTGTACCCGTTTAAAGATATGCAGACAAACCTAATCAAACACGAGACAGAAACAGAAGCATCTGGTTTAAAAATAAATACAAGTACAAATAAAGAAATTAGATAAATTCTATTATTTAATTTAAATTAAACTTAAATGAAATGGAAGTAGAAGTTCAGAAGTTATCGAGTACTCCCTATATTTTAGGTAAACAAAAAACTGGAAGTGTCAAAAGGATACAAGAAAGGCAGGCGGTGTTTTTGTACAATTATATCCTGTTCGAAGAAAAATTAAAATATATCATCAAAAATCAAAACACTTTTCTTCAATATCTATATGAAATAGGAATGTAACCAAACAAACCAATAATAAACTTCAGGTGCTTATTAACGGATGTCTACATCATATCATAAAAGTATGGTGGCCGGAAACGATATCAAATGAACAACTTTGGAATGAAACAAATTAAAAGCCAGTTAATCAACAGAGAAAGTGGATTTGGATTAGAGATACTCTCGGAAAAGAAGTAGGAGCAGTAGAGAAAGTGGCATTGGCCTGGAGTCCTCATGGGACACGAAAGCAAGGACGTTAGAAGAGGAGGCTAGGACTTAAGAGTGAAGTGAAAGAGATCGTCCAGGAACCACATGAAGTGGAAGAATTTCATCAAGATCTTATACTCTGAAGGGGACATGAAATAGCTATTATGCAATTAAAACCATAAAAGTCCATATCTTTCCTAGATAATCGTGTGCGAGCAACAGTTTTCTGTAAACAAAGGCACGATTGGAAATAGATTCGAAACAAACGATTAATATGTGAGAATGAAAAACGTAAACATGGAAGTTATACTCAGTACTTGATTTAGCGCAACTGAAATAAACAACTTACTATTACACAAATAAAAATATTTGGTAATTAATATCCACTTATCTTAAGAAGTTGATGTTAATACTTCTTTCTTCTTTTTAAAATCGATTTCATGAACATTTGCCCACATCGTCAGTCACATACATTGTCGTCAAGGATACCTTGTTTTTACGTATTACCAAAATCTGAAGACGATTTAATAATTTTTTCATTAATACATAATTTGGTAATTTGTAAAAACATGGTATCCTTGACGACGAAGTGTGTTGACTGACGATGTGGGGAAATGTTCATGAAATCGATTTTAAAAAGAAGTATTAACATCAACTTCTTAAGATAAGTGGGCATTAATAACCAAATACTTTTATTTGTGTAGATAATAGTTATTACTCCACTGTAAGTGTCTTCATTTTCTGTGTAAACAACTTATTGTTTTCTTTACCACGTAACTAATATCTGGTAGACACATAATGTAAACAGAAGAATGTGTGGTGATAGTAGCAAATTTCAGCAATTAAGTCATTAAGTTTAGACATTAACATTATTACTGGGTCTAAATTCACCAGAGATTTCCACAGAAATCATCGACTGCGGAATGTAAGTTACCTCACTAGTTATAAGCTGAATTATGGAAAAAAAGCTTAGTTAATGAAGTAACTAAACATTTGCGAAGTACGAGTTTATCCTAGTAAGAGACTGGGTGTAATTAATAAGCAGGCATCGGTTTGAACCTTGCTCACGCGGCTTTGAGAGTAACAGCATATTTTGCAGTTTTAACTTACTGAGCACAGCATTATACGAAGTGCATTTCGATTGTTTCTCAATAATTATCACAGAGTTTACTACATAATGTGAGTTTGTTAAGCTTTGTTTAAGGGCACTGGGAGGTTATTTTTAGCAGATACTAAATGATTTATGGTTTATCCCTGTAAATTGCATTTCCGACATCTGTCAACTGTATTTAAGTTTATTAATGTTTTTTTCATAATTTTTAGTCCTTATTTTTCCGCTTCTGGATAGAGAGAGCTCTTTTTCAACCATTCCAGGTGAAGCAGCAAGAAGATGGTGGCGCACAGTTCCACGTTTGCGGGACAGTTCGAAACAAAGTGTTTAGCTCAGGGTAAAGCAATGAAGTTTCTCTCTGGATACGCGTGGGTATATATGGTTTTAATGATACTGGAATGCCCGTTTCAAACTGGTTAAAGGACTGCTTCTTTTTATCATTACAATAAACTCGTTGCCATCCAACGGTTACCAATATATCACTGTTCAGAGGGACTGAAGCTGGACTGCTTATTACTCGATAAAATTAATTCGTTCTTCACGTACATATGAACCGAAAAATATATTCTCTCATCACTTCTGGTCTGCCCTCGACCAAGACAGAAGAAGAGGACTGCCCTAATCGGCTTCACGCCGAGGACTCAGTGTCCTCACACTGTACACAGCTGTGCCTGAGAGTGTAGCTTTCACTACTGGAAGCCCTCTTTTCAGACAAAAGATTCCCTTTGTGACTATTTTGTCCATTGTAATTATTAGACTCGCTCATGCCATTATTAAGGGTCCGAAGAATACCTTTTCAAACAAAGTCAAGTGCTATCCCTTAGAATTCTGTTTCTCCCGTCTGTCTTTTGTTACACGACTCAACCAACTGAACCTGTTCGCGTCGTAACAAATATACAATGCTCCTTTGAAATTTGGGTATTTTCCATGAAGTACATTAGCCTTCAACTGTTGTTCGCTATTTCTATTATAATCATTATAATAATTATAACTATTATTATAATTATTATTCTTATTATAATTATAATTATTATAATTATTATTATTATTATAATTATTATTATAATTATTATTATAATTATAATTATAATTATAATTATTATAATTATTATTATTGTTATTATTATTATTATTATTGTTATTATTATTGTTATTATTATTATTGTTATTATTATTATTGTTATTATTATTGTTATTATTATTATTGTTATTATTATTATTGTTATTATTATTGTTATTATTGTTATTATTATTGTTATTATTATTATTGTTATTGTTATTGTTATTGTTATTGTTATTGTTATTGTTATTGTTATTGTTATTGTTATTGTTATTGTTATTGTTATTGTTATTGTTATTGTTATTGTTATTGTTATTGTTATTGTTATTGTTATTGTTATTGTTATTGTTATTGTTATTGTTATTGTTATTGTTATTGTTATTGTTATTGTTATTGTTATTGTTATTGTTATTGTTATTGTTATTGTTATTGTTATTGTTATTGTTATTGTTATTGTTATTGTTATTGTTATAGTTATAGTTATAGTTATTGTTATTGTTATTGTTATTGTTATTGTTATTGTTATTGTTATTGTTATTGTTATTGTTATTGTTATTGTTATTGTTATTGTTATTGTTATTGTTATTGTTATTATTATTATTATTATTATTATTATTATTATTATTATTATTATTATTATTATTATTATTATTATTATTATTATTATTATTATTATTATTATTATTATTATTATTATTATTATTATTATTATTATTATTATTATTATTATTATTATTATTATTATTATTATTATTATTATTATTATTATTATTATTATTATATTATTATTATTACTGTTATTATTTCTTGTCAGCAATAAAAAAGTTGCCGAATTCGCTTGAATACGTTCCAGCCTATGACTGGTTTTGGGCCAACTAATGTAAAATATTTTGTGAAGCCGACACTGCAAAACAAACTTGTTTGGCGCTGCTGGAGTCATAACTGTCTTTGCCACTGTTTTTCTTGGCATGACATATTCGCTTCTACATGTGCACGGGTGGATTTTCCGCACGAATGCCGCCCTTCAATAAAAGTTCCAAAATCCGTCTACTGCTTCAATCGCATTCCAAGCTCGACAGGCCAGTTTTTTATACGCCTGTGAGAAGCATTCCTCCTCGATAATGTCATACGGTTTGAAGCCGCCAGTCCGAGAAAAAATGCCATTCCTTTCCATACTCTTGGTAAAATGAAAGGTCATCAACTGCATTTTTAAACTTCTAGACATGCTTAAGAACGGTTAGTAATAACAGACAAAGAGTCTTAAACTCGCATTAAAACAATAACTCCACTAAAGTCTCGGAAGTACATCTGTCACCTAGAACCACATGCTTCGAAAACAAACTCCAAGCTAAACTGAGTAAGTTTAAAATGATAAAGTCTAATGTGGTACATGAAAAGAACTGATTTATTACAATCTTCAACTACAAAAGCTTATTCTATTGTCTACTTCACGTCAATTGATAGATCTATTAAGATTTCGTCGCCGTGTGACAGATTTGAAATGTCTTTCTCTTTTAATAACCAGGAGCAAAATAAAAACAAATAACTGTTTCCGATTTGAAAAAGGTATTGGAGGTTTCAAATAAATAATAACAAATGCCACACGGACTGTTAACTCCGAACAATAAGTCACCTGTTTTGGTGATTTTCTCTTGTTTTCAACTTTCAACGCTTTTCAAATATAAATTGCTCCATTCGATGCAGCTTTCAAACTAGAAGCTTGAACATGTTTGTGCTTGGATAAAAACAATACCAAAGGAAATTGATGAGACATTTTTAAAATGTTTTTGTTGCACTTTTTTGTGCAATAAAATATGAAAGATAATATTTCACAAACAAATATTAAAAATCAATAAAGCATAAGTGAATATTTTTTATCCTAAACGAAGGTTTAGATTAAAATGTCATCTCATAAATTTACTAATGTATTTATTATTCTTTTTGAAATAAAATTGCATCATGTGGAACGTTTAATTAAATGACAATAAAACACTATAAAATATTAATACCACAAGAACTATTTTGGACAAAGGTCTGAAAATGGTCTGTGAACTATTGTTAATACCATAATAATTGCGTTAACGTTTCAAGTCAATCCAACCAAAACTGTAGATTTTAGTATCTCCATAGATGCTTATCCATAGAGACCTGCATATCTTCTGTAGTAAATATTTGCCTACCTTTAATGGGACCAGGATGAAGAGGATTTTAGGAGCTGATCCGCACCCTTCCCCCTCAAAAAAATTACTGGATTAGACTACATTACGGAGAGGATTCGGCACAGAGATACAAACTTGGTCTATTGTACCTTTGCCTCCAAATGGGGTTCCTCGTGGAATATGAAACGATGGTCCTGAAATGGCCCCACCAGACCGGGTCCGAAGCCGCCATGGTAGCGTTGTGATAACGTGTCTACCTCACGTTCAAGAGGTCCCGAGTTCGAATCTCGGTCCGGGTGAGTTACCTGGATAAGGTTTTCCCTTATCCTGAAGGACGAATGTCGGATGGCCAGGCTGTACCTACCTGCAGTTGTTTACATGCGCGAGCGATAACAATACAGCCCATGTGCACTATATCTATGGAAAATCGCACACATCTCTGGCCTCTACTTATAAGGTATATTGGTCTTCTTCTTCTTCTTCTCTTCTTCTTCTACCTCCATGGATTAGGCTATAGCCTGTTCCGGTCTCACATCGATCCATCGTTTCCTACGTCGTCCTATTGATCTTCGTCCTTTCGGTTTATATTAGATTATATGTTTAGGGATTCTCTCTGGAGTCATTCTTCCTAAATGCTGGGAGCCAATTTTCTCTATATTCCATTAATTTTAATAAAACAGAATTGATGTTTAATTCATTTCTTATGTCTTCATTTCTAAGTTGATCTTCCCTTGTACATCCCTTAACAGATCTTAGGAAACGTATTTCTGCTGCTTGTATTTTACTAAACTCTTTGTTTCTTAATGTCCATGTCTCGCTTCCATATAGCAAGACAGGGAGGTCATGGCAGAATGAAATTTTAATTGAGTTTCTCTTCTTGATTTACCTTTAGGTGTTCTCTTAATTGTTCCAGTTACTGCTTGAAATTTACTTATTTTCTGATTTATATCTTGATCCATTTCATAAGTTAGGTCGCATCCAAGATACTTAAAATGTGACACTTGTTCAATAATATTATTCTCAATTAGAATTTTTGTCATTATCGGGTATTAGCCGTGGAATGCCATTACCTTGGTTTTTTTATTTGAAATTTTCATTTTATATATTTTACTGATTTTATTCAATTCATACATTGCTTTTTGCAGCTTATCCTCATTGTCAAAAATTAAAACTACATCATCAGCAAACATTAATATATATATAACGTTCTTTGTCCTATCTTAATACCACTATTTACTTTAAATTTCCATTTGTTTAAAATATCGTCTAGATATATATTAAATAAAATGGGTGATAGACTGGGGTATGTTGGTAAATTATAAAAAGGGAAAAGCTGTTGAAGCATGTAGGTATACCATTTTCTATGTCTGCAAAATATAATAGTGTGGAACAAATTGTGTTGAAAGATACTATATCTTAGTTGGTGGAATATCTGTGCAAGGGGTGCTGGGTTTGATTCTCGGCTGGTGGGCAGGATTTTTGTTTCTTGCCAGGAGTATTCCATATTCTTCCCCAGAGTCTGGAGATATGATTGAAACTGTGATTATGTGAGTGTGGAATATACTCTACATAATTTTATAAATAACACTGTAAAAAGTTAACACAATTGCTGATGGGCAAATTTAAATACAAATAGCAGCCGTTATGACCATTTAAACTAAATCGGGGCATAAAAATGTTCATTTGTTTCGATATCCTGAAACCTGCAAATTGTTTAAGGTTATGTATGACTGAAATTTCATGAAAATCGTGAAAATAACGACTTTTTTATTTTAATTCTATAACATAATTTAGACATTCTCGAATGTGAAAAATGCATAATTTGCCTCCGAACGCCATTTTTAAATGCTTATTTAAATGTCGGTGGCCTTTAAACTCTGTCAGAGTCACGCCCTCTTTTGCCTACATCCACATTCTTTGTCTGTTTTCCGTTCTTAAATATTCAATTCAAGAAAAGAAAAATAAGGCTTTCAGACAAAATAGTTCCTAAAATGTTGCCAATATATCAGAGGCTGGCTTCTACAACATTACTAGAGAGGTGCAAAACAGGAAAAACACAGAATGCCAATGAATCTTTGCATCATGTCATATGGAATAAGTGCCCAAAGGAAGTTTTCATATCAAAACAAAAATTGGATCTTGCTGTTATTAAAAGCATCAGTGAGTTTAACATGGGTAGTCTTAAGTCATTGGAGCTGCAGCAAAATATCAGAGGTGAAAGTGTAGTAGACTCAGCAAGGAATACTTCAGTGCAGCGAGATCAGACTCGTATCCTGCAAAGCAAGAAGCGAAGTTGTGCAGAAGAAAAGCAACATCTAAAGAAGAAAAAGGTGGAAAAAGCAGCAACAGAGGAGAGGAAAAAGAAATCTGAGGGTCCAACCTATCAGCCTGGTGGATTTTAATGTGAGTTATGCAATCAAATCTTTAATCGCTGTTTTCTCAATGTTCATATTTTCAGCATTTTTCTTCTTGTAAAATGCTCCTTGCGATGCACTTTTTGTACTACATTCATGAAATTTCCTACACAGGTTCAGAATATCATGAGGAATGGAAATTGCCCTAAGCTTTATTGTGAAATGTATATAAGCAAATATTTTTAATTTTCAAACACAAAACTTACAGTTTTTTAGACAAAAAAAGAATATTTGTAAATTAAAAAAATTTTGTGACCTAAACTAAAGGAGACACAGAAAACCCCAGAGCAATTTCAAAAATTATGTGTATTATGAACACAGGGTTAAAATATTAGACACAAATTCAAAATAATTTGTCGCAAGGGACTTTTTTAGTGACGTAACAAAAAACATACAAAATTTATCATAATTTCCAAACTGCTGGAGAAAAATGGTTTAAATTTAGGTTGTAACATGTTTATATTATACTACACCTATGGTGTAAATTTGAAAAAGCTAGCATTATTAGTTCAGAATTTGAAAATTTCAGTCATACATACCCTTAAGGGAGCAGATCGGAAGGTTTAGCGGAACATGACACGACTAATCAAGTCTATTCAAAGGATACACAAGTTCTAAAGAAAGTTGATGTTGGATCAGAGGAGATAAAAGTTAGAAGTGAGGATTCATTGCTTTGCTTTCCACAGAACGTTGACACGCGCGTGGGTGTTTCAATGCTAAGGCCAGCACGAGACTCCTATTTCAATTGTGTATGTGTGCACCTCCGTGACCAGGTTACAAACGTTGTTCTATCGATTGGATTGCTTTGCCTGCGACCAAGATATTGACACCTCTCTATTTGTGTGCAGCGGTTGGTTCACTGCAGTCACTCTCGCTAAACGCCTCTAACTTTGTGTAAACTAATTTTATTTTACCACCAGCAGCGTCGTGGAATACTAAGCGCGAGAGTCCAATCTAAATGAACACTGCATCTCATTTGGTGATCTAACATCGAAGAGAGTTACTTAAGTTGTCAAATTGCCAAGTCTGAAAGTTAATCTATGTTATTCATGGACACTATATGCATTTGTTTTCACAATTTTCCATTTCTTTGCTCACATTCTTCCCATAGTCTTGCAAGATTGAATAAATCATTAGGATCATAACCACGAGTGAGTTTCAAAGAAAGGGAAACTCCAAAAAAGAGAGAATAATGATCCAAAGGACTAAGGCTACTCTTCAGCACTCTTTCTATTGTACAGTCCTTGCATTGCAAGACTGGCCACACTACAAATATATTTCCGTCTTTCCTCTCCACTCAGACGTTCAATTTTTTCCTACAGCTTGTTCACACTGCGTGAACTATTAGCCTAATATGGAGCATGTATGCAATTCACACACTTTTACTAATAACTTAAAATTTCAGAAGAAATTCATTTTTGTCCCCACTAAATACCAATCTACGTAAAATACTACTGTTAATGTTATTTAAAATACATTTACAGCTTTACTTAAAGAGGCCATACACACACACACACACACACACACACACACACACACACACACACACACACACACACACACACACACCACACACACACACCACACATACACACACATACACACACACCACACACCACACATACACACACATACACACACACCACACACCACTTTTATCCTGGCTTCAAATTACTTCAGCACTAGGAAAACAACATTATCAATAAATAATTACACGGCCGTGAAAGAAGTCCAGAAAGGGTGTCCTCAAGGATCCTGCTGCGGTCCAGGATTTTGGAATATTATGTACAACAGCATGTTAAATCTACATTTCACCGGAAGAAAAAAAAAAGTGATTGCTTTCGCAGATGACGTTATCATCTTAACAAGAGGAACATCCAAACTCGAAGCAGAAATCACGGCGAACCAGGACATACTGAAGATCCAGAACTGGGCCACAGACAACAAACTAGAATTCAATGACAAGAAATCGCAGACTATGTTTATCTCCATGAAGAGAAACGAAGATAAAGAAATCAGCATTTACATAAATAACAAGAAACTCAGAAAAACGGAGGAAATGAAATACTTAGGCATCTACTTTGACAGCAACTTCAACTTCAATGCGCACATAGCTCATACTGCAGAAAAATCCATTTAACTCATCAATATGTTATCACGGACAGCCAAACTACAATGGGAATTAGGATACAGATCTCTAAGAACGATCTATGAAGGAGCTATAGTTCCAGCGATGACAAATGGCTCACCAGTGTGGATAGAAGCCATAGAGAAATACAAGAACATTATTAAGTACAGAAGAGTGCAGAGACTAATTAATATAAAAATTGCTAAAGCATACTGTACAGTTTCATATGAGGCTTCATGTGTAATAGCTGGTACACAACCTCTACAAGTAACCATAGAGGGAAAGGTAAGGACTTATCTGGCAACAAGAGCTCACAATGAGGAATACGACGCACCAGTAGAAATGCGACACTGGAGACACCCGGCACAAAATCCTTCAATACATGAGACAGACAATAACAGTACATACGCATTTGAAATATACACAGACGGCAGCAAATTGGGAGACAAAGTTGGGGCAGCGGCAGTAATATTTATAAACGGTATGTTGACCCATAAGTTAAAGTTCAAGCTGCATGCTCGATGCTCAAATAACCAGGCAGAGCAACTTGCAATTCTTGAGGCGCTGAAGAAACTAAAGGAACTAGAAAATGAAGGTTACACTGATAAACGAGTTGCATTGTTCACTGATAGCAGGATAACATTGGATCTCCTTACAAACAACTCGAAACACAATTACCTGACTGAGGCAATCAAAGCTAAAACCCTCGACCTGAGAACATCAGACTGGATGCTGCATTTGAGATGGGTGAAAGCACACTCGGGCATATATGGCAATGAAATAGTACACAGACTAGCAAAAGAGGCTGCTGGGGAACATCGTGAAATACAATATAATAAAACACCTAAAGAAGTGCTGATAAGCATGGAGAGAGACACTGGACTGAACGCATGTCAACTACAATGGACAGCATCAAGGAAAGGAGCCATCACCAAAGAATTTTTCCCATCAGTGAGAAAAAGACTAAAACAAGAACTGCCCCTATGCCAAGAGTTTACAGCAATTGTCAGAGGACATGGAAAGCTCCGTTCATACCGCCATCGATTTGCTTTACTAGATAGCCCAGTATGCAAATGTCAAGAAGAGGACCAAACAGTAGACCACATAATATTCTGATGTCCAATCATAAACAAACAAAGAACCGAAATGATCAGGAATATAAAAAGCAGACAATGCGCCTTGTCCATTACCAAAGAGGAACTTATTAACACACATCTAATATGTTTCGTCAAATTTGTTAAATCAATAAACTTCACAGATATGGAGTGGGCAAATGAAGCATAAAAAATTCAGTAAAACTGCTAATTAACTGCAACTATTTTAATAAGAATATTGTAAAATATTGAAGGAAACATTTCAGTACAAATACAAGATATGTAAAATCATTGCAAAATTATTGTAAAAGTTGTATATAATGTAAATAAAATAAGGCATGTAGTATTCCTAAGGAATGGGGCATGCCAGGTAAAAAATAAAAAAAAGCACGGACACACACACACACACACACACACACACACACACACACACACACACACACACACACACACACACACACACAAACACACACACAAACACAGACACAGGCACAGACACACAGAAACACAGACACACACACACACACACACACACACACACACACATACACACACACACACACACACAAACACAGACACAGGCACAGACACACAGAAACACAGACACACACACACACAAACACACACACCCACACAAACTTTCCTTCGCACGCTACAGAGACCTCACGTGATAAAATCTGTCAGAGCTTCCTAACTATCGAAGTCACAATTGCTTCCGGAAACCTATGTTACGGGATTTCTTCGTTGGAGAGGTGTTTCCAAAGTTGGGAAGCCATATGTAGCATGACGAAATGGGTCTCTAAACTCCTTGTCTTTCTATCAGCCCTCCAGGATATCATCGACTATTCCACAACTATTTGTTAATTCTTCTATTGTATCTGCTTAAATATGTCATAAGATCTCTTCTTTTCAAGGGTGGTTAGATGGCTAAGGGCAATTAAGTGAAAAATGTAGAGTAGGATAGGTGAAATGGAAAAAAGGTTTTGTCTTTAACTTTCCCTAAATGATTCCCTATACTTATCCTGTTCTTTTCCCCTTTTACTGACAAAATTGTAAAATGTTTCTAATTACTACCTCACTCCCCCTAATTGTCCCCTATACGTAGCCAGGCTTGCTCTCTCAATTTCTTTGTGTGACTACAATATAATATACAATGGAAATCTGCATTCTCTTCTCCAAACAATGGACATTTATCTAGCTACCTCTCTTAACCTATATCTTGAAAGTTTCTCACTCCTGTTCTCGCTGTACATAATCCTTCCCTACCCCATAAGTAGCATATCTCAAATTCACAGGAAAACTTGGTCAAATGCCAAAATTGCATCTTCCAGGGAAACAAAGAAGATATGAGAGGGAAAATTTTACAAAAATTCTTCTATTTTATTAAATTAGCATATTCTTAAGGTATTTCATGACAAATTAAATGCACATCCTGAATTTTCTTCTTCTTCTTCTTCTTCTTCTTCTTCTTCTTCTTCTTCTTCTTCTTCTTCTTCTTCTTCTTCTTCTTCTTCTTCTTCTTCTTCTTCTTCTTCTTCTTCTTCTTCTTCTTCTTCTTCTTCTTCTTCTCCTCCTCCTCCTCCTCCTTCTACTACTACCTTACGGCTTTGGATTGTTTAACCCGTTTCGGCTCCAAATTGGTCTGTCCATCGTTTCTTCGGTGTTCCCTGGTTTCTTCTTCCTATAGGTTTATAGTTTAAGGCTATTTTTGGTATTCTGTTATTATTCATCCTC
>JAUKNK010000281.1:10000-122500 GCA_030765055.1 Mantis religiosa
CTATCTATCTATCTATCTATCTATCTATCTATCTATCTATCTATCTATCTATCTATCTATCTATCTATCTATCTATCTATCTATCTATCTATCTATCTATCTATCTATCTATCTATCTATCTATCTATCTATCTATCTATCTATCTATCTATCTATCTATCTATCTATCTATCTATCTATCTATCTATCTATCTATCTATCTATCTATCTATCTATCTATCTATCTATCTATCTATCTATCTATCTATCTATCTATCTATCTATCTATCTATCTATCTATCTATCTATCTATCTATCTATCTATCTATCTATCTATCTATCTATCTATCTATCTATCTATCTATCTATCTATCTATCTATCTATCTATCTATCTATCTATCTATCTATCTATCTATCTATCTATCTATCTATCTATCTATCTATCTATCTATCTATCTATCTATCTATCTATCTATCTATCTATCTATCTATCTATCTATCTATCTATCTATCTATCTATCTATCTATCTATCTATCTATCTATCTATCTATCTATCTATCTATCTATCTATCTATCTATCTATCTATCTATCTATCTATCTATCTATCTATCTATCTATCTATCTATCTATCTATCTATCTATCTATCTATCTATCTATCTATCTATCTATCTATCTATCTATCTATCTATCTATCTATCTATCTATCTATCTATCTATCTATCTATCTATCTATCTATCTATCTATCTATCTATCTATCTATCTATCTATCTATCTATCTATCTATCTATCTATCTATCTATCTATCTATCTATCTATCTATCTATCTATCTATCTATCTATCTATCTATCTATCTATCTATCTATCTATCTATCTATCTATCTATCTATCTATCTATCTATCTATCTATCTATCTATCTATCTATCTATCTATCTATCTATCTATCTATCTATCTATCTATCTATCTATCTATCTATCTATCTATCTATCTATCTATCTATCTATCTATCTATCTATCTATCTATCTATCTATCTATCTATCTATCTATCTATCTATCTATCTATCTATCTATCTATCTATCTATCTATCTATCTATCTATCTATCTATCTATCTATCTATCTATCTATCTATCTATCTATCTATCTATCTATCTATCTATCTATCTATCTATCTATCTATCTATCTATCTATCTATCTATCTATCTATCTATCTATCTATCTATCTATCTATCTATCTATCTATCTATCTATCTATCTATCTATCTATCTATCTATCTATCTATCTATCTATCTATCTATCTATCTATCTATCTATCTATCTATCTATCTATCTATCTATCTATCTATCTATCTATCTATCTATCTATCTATCTATCTATCTATCTATCTATCTATCTATCTATCTATCTATCTATCTATCTATCTATCTATCTATCTATCTATCTATCTATCTATCTATCTATCTATCTATCTATCTATCTATCTATCTATCTATCTATCTATCTATCTATCTATCTATCTATCTATCTATCTATCTATCTATCTATCTATCTATCTATCTATCTATCTATCTATCTATCTATCTATCTATCTATCTATCTATCTATCTATCTATCTATCTATCTATCTATCTATCTATCTATCTATCTATCTATCTATCTATCTATCTATCTATCTATCTATCTATCTATCTATCTATCTATCTATCTATCTATCTATCTATCTATCTATCTATCTATCTATCTATCTATCTATCTATCTATCTATCTATCTATCTATCTATCTATCTATCTATCTATCTATCTATCTATCTATCTATCTATCTATCTATCTATCTATCTATCTATCTATCTATCTATCTATCTATCTATCTATCTATCTATCTATCTATCTATCTATCTATCTATCTATCTATCTATCTATCTATCTATCTATCTATCTATCTATCTATCTATCTATCTATCTATCTATCTATCTATCTATCTATCTATCTATCTATCTATCTATCTATCTATCTATCTATCTATCTATCTATCTATCTATCTATCTATCTATCTATCTATCTATCTATCTATCTATCTATCTATCTATCTATCTATCTATCTATCTATCTATCTATCTATCTATCTATCTATCTATCTATCTATCTATCTATCTATCTATCTATCTATCTATCTATCTATCTATCTATCTATCTATCTATCTATCTATCTATCTATCTATCTATCTATCTATCTATCTATCTATCTATCTATCTATCTATCTATCTATCTATCTATCTATCTATCTATCTATCTATCTATCTATCTATCTATCTATCTATCTATCTATCTATCTATCTATCTATCTATCTATCTATCTATCTATCTATCTATCTATCTATCTATCTATCTATCTATCTATCTATCTATCTATCTATCTATCTATCTATCTATCTATCTATCTATCTATCTATCTATCTATCTATCTATCTATCTATCTATCTATCTATCTATCTATCTATCTATCTATCTATCTATCTATCTATCTATCTATCTATCTATCTATCTATCTATCTATCTATCTATCTATCTATCTATCTATCTATCTATCTATCTATCTATCTATCTATCTATCTATCTATCTATCTATCTATCTATCTATCTATCTATCTATCTATCTATCTATCTATCTATCTATCTATCTATCTATCTATCTATCTATCTATCTATCTATCTATCTATCTATCTATCTATCTATCTATCTATCTATCTATCTATCTATCTATCTATCTATCTATCTATCTATCTATCTATCTATCTATCTATCTATCTATCTATCTATCTATCTATCTATCTATCTATCTATCTATCTATCTATCTATCTATCTATCTATCTATCTATCTATCTATCTATCTATCTATCTATCTATCTATCTATCTATCTATCTATCTATCTATCTATCTATCTATCTATCTATCTATCTATCTATCTATCTATCTATCTATCTATCTATCTATCTATCTATCTATCTATCTATCTATCTATCTATCTATCTATCTATCTATCTATCTATCTATCTATCTGTCTATCTGTCTATCTGTCTATCTGTCTATCTGTCTATCTGTCTATCTGTCTATCTGTCTATCTGTCTATCTGTCTATCTGTCTATCTGTCTATCTGTCTATCTGTCTATCTGTCTATCTGTCTATCTGTCTATCTGTCTATCTGTCTATCTGTCTATCTGTCTATCTGTCTATCTGTCTATCTGTCTATCTGTCTATCTGTCTATCTGTCTATCTGTCTATCTGTCTATCTGTCTATCTGTCTATCTGTCTATCTGTCTATCTGTCTATCTGTCTATCTGTCTATCTGTCTATCTGTCTATCTGTCTATCTGTCTATCTGTCTATCTGTCTATCTGTCTATCTGTCTATCTGTCTATCTGTCTATCTGTCTATCTGTCTATCTGTCTATCTGTCTATCTGTCTATCTGTCTATCTGTCTATCTGTCTATCTGTCTATCTGTCTATCTGTCTATCTGTCTATCTGTCTATCTGTCTATCTGTCTATCTGTCTATCTGTCTATCTGTCTATCTGTCTATCTGTCTATCTGTCTATCTGTCTATCTGTCTATCTGTCTATCTGTCTATCTGTCTATCTGTCTATCTGTCTATCTATCTATCTATCTATCTATCTATCTATCTATCTATCTATCTATCTATCTATCTATCTATCTATCTATCTATCTATCTATCTATCTATCTATCTATCTATCTATCTATCTATCTATCTATCTATCTATCTATCTATCTATCTATCTATCTATCTATCTATCTATCTATCTATCTATCTATCTATCTATCTATCTATCTATCTATCTATCTATCTATCTATCTATCTATCTATCTATCTATCTATCTATCTATCTATCTATCTATCTATCTATCTATCTATCTATCTATCTATCTATCTATCTATCTATCTATCTATCTATCTATCTATCTATCTATCTATCTATCTATCTATCTATCTATCTATCTATCTATCTATCTATCTATCTATCTATCTATCTATCTATCTATCTATCTATCTATCTATCTATCTATCTATCTATCTATCTATCTATCTATCTATCTATCTATCTATCTATCTATCTATCTATCTATCTATCTATCTATCTATCTATCTATCTATCTATCTATCTATCTATCTATCTATCTATCTATCTATCTATCTATCTATCTATCTATCTATCTATCTATCTATCTATCTATCTATCTATCTATCTATCTATCTATCTATCTATCTATCTATCTATCTATCTATCTATCTATCTATCTATCTATCTATCTATCTATCTATCTATCTATCTATCTATCTATCTATCTATCTATCTATCTATCTATCTATCTATCTATCTATCTATCTATCTATCTATCTATCTATCTATCTATCTATCTATCTATCTATCTATCTATCTATCTATCTATCTATCTATCTATCTATCTATCTATCTATCTATCTATCTATCTATCTATCTATCTATCTATCTATCTATCTATCTATCTATCTATCTATCTATCTATCTATCTATCTATCTATCTATCTATCTATCTATCTATCTATCTATCTATCTATCTATCTATCTATCTATCTATCTATCTATCTATCTATCTATCTATCTATCTATCTATCTATCTATCTATCTATCTATCTACATCGTTTTTGACGAATTACTATCGTAAGTAGTTGAGTCCCAGGCTTGATCATTAAACTCATTATTTAAGTTAATTGGTAGAAATTAATCATTTTCTCACACTGAAACAGGAACTTTTGGCCCTTGGATGAATTATTCAATTATTTATGTAATATATATATATACATATATATAAAGAATTTCTTTATATATATATATGTAATTTATATATATTTATATATGTAATTTCATTACATATATATAAAGAATTTCCTATATACCACATGTTGCCGACTTGATCAACAGTTTGATATTCTTTATTATTCCTGCCGGTGTTCATTTGTTTCTGGCTACCACTTATATTGCTTTATATCGTAAAGAATTTCCTATACAGCAGATGTCGCCCACTTGATCAACACTTTGGCATTGTTTGTAATTCCTGCCGATATTCCCTTGTTTCGGGCTACCAGTTTTATTTATGTAGGTCTTAAAGTATTTCGGAAATCGCAGTTAGTATCCACAATGATTCACACTCTGACAACCTTTGTAACTCCTAGCCACGTGCTCTTGTTTCTAGCCACGGCTTATGTTGCTTTATGTTGTAAAGAATTTCGGAAATAGCAGTAATTGCCTACTTCTAAACACTTTGGTGTTCATGGTATTTCCTGTCGATATTTACTTGTTTCTGGCGGACACTTATATTGATTTTAGTTTTAAGGAATTTAGGAAAGCGCAGTTATTTCTCACTTGCCCAAAACTTTGTTATTCTTTGTAATTGCTGTTGATATAAACTTGTTTCTGGCTACCACTTATATTTATGTATGTCGTAAGAAATTTCGTAAAGAGCTGATACTTCCTACTTTCTCAACACTTGGTATTCTGTGTATTTACTGTCGATAGGCACTTGTTTCAGGCTACTCCTTATTTTGAGTTAGGTCGTAAATAATTTCGGAAATAGCAGTTATTTTCAGCATGCTCAGTATTTCGGTATTCTTTGGAATACCTGTAGATGTTCACTTGTTTCAGGCTAAGACTTATATTTCTTTATGCCGTAAAGAAGTTCGGAAATATCAGTAATTGCCCACTTGACCAACACTTAAGTATTCCTTGTAATTCCTGTCGATATTCTCTTGTTCCTGGCTAGCACTTATATTGATTAATGTCATAAAGAATTTCGGAAATAGCGATTTTTGCCTACTTGCTCAACACTTTGTTATTCTTTGTAATTCCTGCCAATACTCACTTGTTTCTAGCTACCACTTATATTTGTTTATTTATTAAAAATTTCGGAAATAGCAGTTATTGACCACTTACTCAACATTTTGGCATTCAGTGTAATTCCTGCTGAGAAAGGAACCCTGGACCAATTAAGTTGCAATATCGCCTGTTTTTTATGGATATTACAATTCAGATTTATCATCTATTTTAGCTTCCTGGGAATGTCTAAAATGTATACGAATAGACTGTGCAATTACAAGTAATGAACTGCTGTCGATCTAATTATTATGTACATTATACATGCTTTGGTCACTTGCTGTACTTTTGTTTCTGCTTCATTCTCTGGCGCCATCTTAGATTGATATTTGAGACTGTTGAAGGCCTGGAGCAAATTGCGTAGAGCATGCGTTCCGCAATGTAGCACAATAAACCTAATAACGCTGTTTCAACTTACAAAATGGTCGTATAATAATACATACCCTGTACGTTTTGTCGTTTCAAATGAAGATCCCGTACCAATATTACGCAAGTCCCGAATTCTATGTTCAAATGCTGCACCTCATAAATTCTAAACGGTGTGTATGAAGGAAGGTGGTTACTTACTCACATTTGTATACAATATACATTTGTGGCAAAAATATTAATCAACAAAAGGTTGTTGGAGCAAATTTCTTTCGTGGGTTAAGTTTCAAATGTTGGTTACACATTTACTCCCTTTATTTTCCTTGTAAGAACAAGGAAATGTGTAATAAATTTTATCTTACATTTGGAGCAGGTGGCAA
This sequence comes from Mantis religiosa, assembly GCA_030765055.1. Classification (NCBI taxonomy): domain Eukaryota; kingdom Metazoa; phylum Arthropoda; class Insecta; order Mantodea; family Mantidae; genus Mantis; species Mantis religiosa. The sequence goes on from JAUKNK010000281.1 coordinate 16,663, forward strand.
AATCTTTGTGGAAGAGTGGATTGAGAAAGTAGTGTGAGTGAAATATATTAACGTTTTGTTTTCAATATACGTTATGAATAAGACGATTTTGTTGTTATTTTAAATTGCCCGCAAGGGAAGGCCAGCAATGGAGAAATGCGTGCTTCTGCCCAGAGATGACTCTACCTGTAAAATTGTATAGTCGAAAAGAAGATTTCCAAATATTCGCAAAGATAAGTAACAAATTATGATTATGTTGTTTATTTATAAACTTTATTTAATTGAGTTCTATGGCATGGAAACGAAGAGAAATCATACCATACAGTGAGATAAAATCTGAAATACTAATAATTGTGTATGGGAAAGGAATCCTTCTAAAGTGAGTATATATGTAGAGCTATCTGCTTCCCTTGGTATGATTTCATTGTTACAATTTTGGCTTTTGATTCATATAGTTGAATATCTGGAGCAAATTGCTCAGAGCATGAGGTCGGCAATGTAGCACAATAAAGCTAACAACACTGTCTATACCACAGATTAATACCAGATTCGCAACTCCGTGGTGAAAATTGAAGACGCATAGGGCGCTCCTCCAGAACATTTCGATGCCAGCTAAGTGAACTAACCAACATGTCGTAGGTAATGCTTTTATTTTCATCCAGCTATGGTCCATGCGCCCCCCTCTAACCTTCCCTGTTCAGCAACTGATGGAATCCAACATCTTTCGAAGCCTAATCTCTCTCACACATGAATTATTTACGGCACAATTCATTTATCAGATATTGGCGTAATACGTGCGAGATATGCTGAGTAAATGTGCGTGAATTATTCACCACTGTGCGAGATGTGACTTCGAAAGAAGTTTACAAATTAAATTTGGAAAAAAGGTCTCAGAAGCTACTTCCCATCTTGATCTTTTTCCTGTTACCACTAAGTATTATAGCTTTTATATTCATGAGATAAATGAATAAGTAGATCTGTAAAAACAATTGCAACTTTGACAGAGTGAGATTACTCAAGATTCTGTCGAGGTTATACAATACACCTGTACTTCCTTTACCTGAAGTGTGAATTCCAAAGCTTCTTACCGTGATAATTACAAGAAAACCTGACGCTGTATCAATGCATTCTGCAGGTACAGGAAAAAAGGAAAGGATATCCACAAGGTTATGGGTAATGCAATTTCTTTGTACCCAGATTAATGCTGAAAAATTCCTTGGAAGGAAAGTGTCAAAACAAAACAGTACTAAAGAAATGTATATTCAAACTATAAGTGAAGATACAAACAACTATGTACAAAAAATACCACTATCTCTATAAATAGAAAACCAAGAAGCTCTGTTAATACCTTATATTTACTAAGAATTTGAAAAGTTCTATAGTACATACTATCGCCAGGTCATTGTTGATGGGAGGCGGCGCGGGCAACGAGATCAAAGAGCCGCCAATGCAGTGCAGAGATAAAAGCTCGCCGAAATGGTGAGGGCTGAAGACCGATTTCTCGGGAGTTTGCCTTTGTTCTAGCCGGATCTCGATTGAGAAATTTCTGGAATGTTACAACAATTATAAAAAGTCAGCCCGCCCGCCAAAGGCGAGACAGTCGGTAATTGGACGCGTGAGTGTAAGCAGCTGTGTTTGTTGACCTTGTATTTTGTATTGTGTATGTGTACGGAGCGTATTTCTACGGAATTAAAGTGCAATTTTTGTGTTTGTAACCTGGACTTTTTATTTCACGAATCCACAAAGTCACAATTAGTGTCAGGAGTGCAACGACATGGAGGCTGCATTGGAAAAGATTTTGGATAAGATGACGGAAAAGGTGGCAAATGACAACTTCGCTGCGCAAACAGAAGCGGCGAATAACAACCTGGCCGTGGAACTGAAGGAAAAGTTGGAGACGACAAATCACAATCTGACTGCAATGAAGACCGAATTGACCACGGAAATTAAAGCGGCAAACGAGGTTCTGGCCGCAAAGTTTGAGTAGCAGTTCACCGGCGTAAGTTATGACATAGCGGAGCTGGGCAAGCGGATGGATAAAGTGGACGAGCGCCTTAACGAATGAGAGGAAACGGCCGACAATTACGCCAAGTCCCTGAACGCCATGGTGGATGACGTCGAAGACCTTACGGACCACATAAACAACCTGGAGGGAAAGGCCGACAGCAACACAAAGTCCCTGAACGCCATGGTGGAGGACGTCGTCAGCAGGAGGTTGAAGGATTAAAAGGTCGACGCGCCGGGACGTGACATAACATCTGCACTCGTCAAACCTCTTAAATACGACGGCGCGACAACTTTCGAAGTCTTCCGCCACCAGTTCACGCAGTGGCCAAGCACAACAAATGGTCACCAGAAGAAGAGGCCACACAGCTAATAGCCAGTCTCCAAGGACGTGCCAAGGAAATCCTGAACGCGGTCCAGACAGCGGCGGAGTCCAAGGACATCTGGAAGGCATGGAGAGTCGCTTTGGAAACCACCGCTTAGCCACAGCGTACCGTAGCCAGCTGAAGTCAAGGTCACAGTAGCCAGGAGAGACGCTGCAGAGGTTCGCCCTGGCAACCAGGCAGCTGGCCAGCAAAGCCCTGGTCAACCACCCACCAAATTTCGTATCCCTACACATTTATCGACGGGGTTCGAGGCACGGAGATTCTTCAGCGCCTAATGCTCGGCGATTACAAAACTATCCACGAGGCGCTAACGACAACATTAAGGATGGAGGCGGCCAAGGTAACAGCTATCCCGACGTCTAGAACGAAGAGTGTCCGCTACACCGGAGACAGAAGACCAGCCGAGGGACGCCGTCGAAGACCTAGTGGCCTGTGTTGGGTGTGTGGACAGCCGGGACACCTGGAGAGAGAGACTGGAGCTCTTCCAGGAAGAGCAGCCGGAAAAGGAGCATGGGACGTCGTGGAGAGGGGCATATGGGCGCCAACACCACCATTCCCTCGAGTGACACTGCGCGCCTACAGCCGGCGAATGGATGACAACCACATCGCGGACGGCTGGGTGAGAGGAAAGCCGTGCCGCGTGCTGGTTGACGCCGGGGTGGCCGTGAGCATCATCAGACCTGATGTGGCCAAAAGTTTGCCGACGAGGAAGCGGAGCCGACCGTGTGACGGCATTGTACAACACCTTGCCTGTGGAGTAGGAGGCCATACTGAATTTCACAATGGAAAGGAGTGCCGTACGTCTGTGTGTGTTCGTGGTGAAGGTGGCTGAGGAGGTGATACTTGAATTTGATACCCCTAGGAGCCACGAGGCGTCGGTCTACGTCAGCAGGAAGGTCCTGCGGATCAATGGAGTAGAGAGGATACTCCGTCAACCCAAAGAGCACCATGAAAATTGCAGTGTCGTCCTGAAGGAAGACGTGGTTGTTCCCGCGAGAAGCGAGGTGGTGGTAAAGGCGCAACTGGAAGGCCAGCGGAAGAAGAACATGATGCTGGATCAGAAGACGCCTATTCATGGTCTCTGTGTAGCCAGGACATTATTGCCGTTCCAAGAGGATGTGTCAGTGAGGCTGCTCAACCTGGCAGACACCGATGACGACGTCCAAGTCGGAACGGAGCGGGGGACGTGCGAGCCCCTGATCAGCGTAACCGCAATCGGCAAGACCCAGGAGCCGGTGCAAGCACAACACCTGGGACCCCAGCAGGAAGTCTTACTGGATAGAGCAGCCGAGCCCCTCACCGCGGAACAGCTGGAGAAATTTCGACACCTGCTGAGACGATATCACCGCGTCTTCAGCAAAGGCGACAGTGACTAGGTCCGCACGACCCGCATGCTCCACGGCATTGACACCGGAGACGACCGGCCTATTCGGCAACCACCTAGATGTGTTCCGGAGACTAAAGTGGCGGTACGAGATATGGTAGATGACATGAAATCCAGGAGAGTGATTGAAGAATGTGACATCCCTTGGTGTTCCCCTGAAGTTCTGGTGACACAAAAGAACGATGAGCTGGGCTTCTGCGTGGACTACAGGATGCTGAACACCGTCACCCGGAAGGACTGTTTCCCCTTAATCAGGATTGACGACACCCTGGACACATTAGCTGGTTCACAGTGGTTCTTGACCCTGGATCTGAGGACGGGTTACCGGTAGCTGGATCTAGACCCGAGGAACAAGGAGAAGACTGCATTCTCACAGGCCAAGGTCTTTGGTAGTTCACAGTTATGCCCCTTGGCCTCTGCAACGTACAAGCTACCTTCCAACGCCTTTTGGAATCAGTGATGAGAAGGCTGACATATGACGCCTGCCTGCTATACCTGGACTACACCATCATCGGCTGTAACACTTTCGAAGACCATCTCGGGAATATGAGTAAGGTGCTATAGAGACTGCAGGCGACCAATTTGAAGCTAAATGCCAAGGAATGCCAACTTTTCCGCAAGGATGTGAACCACCTGGGCCACATTGTCTCACCAACCGGAGTGGCCAAAGACCCGGCGAAGACACAGGCTATGAGAGATTGGCCTCGCCCAAAGGATAAGGAAGAGTTGCGCAGTCTCCTTGGCTGTTCAGTTATTACCGACGCTTCATAAAGGGATTCTCCAACATCGCCAAACCCCTCAGCCGCCTTACAGAGGAACACCGGCCTTATGTATGGACGGAGGACGCCGAAAACGCTTTCCAACACCTGAAGAAGACCCTGTGCAGTGCTTCAATTTTGGGTTTTCCACAACCAGGTGGCGACTTTCTTGTAGACACCGACGCCAGCGACCACTGCATTGGAGGCATCCTATCTCAAGTCCAGGACGGCCACGGGCGGGTGATAGCCTACTACAGCAAAACGCTATCCAAGACAGAGAAGAACTATTGCGCCACACGGCGAGAACTATTACTGGTAGTAAAAACCTCGGAGCACTTCCACAAGTACCTGTACTGTCATCCATTCCACCTGAGGACTGACCATTCCGCCCTATCCTGGCTATTGAGCTTTAAGAACCTGGAAGGCCAGGCAGCACGTTGTGTCCACAGGCTGCAGCAGTACGACTTCATCGTAGAGAGAAGAGCCACGGTAACGCAGACGCTATGTCCAGAAGACCCTTACAGTAGAGTGCGGCCAGTGCACAAGAGTGGAAGAGAAGGAACGTGCCGCAGCAGTTCCAGTAGTCATGGCAGTGCTTGCGGATGGCTGTGATAGCCCAGGCCTGAGGAGGGAGTAGCTGGCGGACGCAGATTTGCGACCACTCTTGAGAAAAGAGGAGGCAGGGACAAGACCAAGCTGGGAGCACATCGCACCGAGGAGCGCTACCTACAAGTTGTACTGGTCCCAATGGGACTCCCTGAAGACAAGAGAGGGCGTGCTGTTCCGGGTATGGCAATCACCTGATGGGAAGATGCAGAGAGAGCAGTTGGTACTTCCCAGATGCAAGGTCCCGGAAGTCATGGAGGAAGTGCACGCCGGTACTTCAGGAGGACACCTGGAAGCAAACCGAACGATCGACACACTCCGATAGTGCTACTACTGGCGGAGGCTCCGAGCAGACACTTAGAGATACTGCCGTCAATGTGATGTGTGCGCGGCGAGTCGCTGCCCCCAGACTAGGTGCCGGGGACGCATGCAGCAGTACAACGTCGGAGCTCCATTCTAAGGGATCGCCTGCGACATAGCTGGACCATTCCCAGTGTCCGACCGTGGCAACAAGTTCCTTATGATGGTAGTGGACTACTTCACCAAAGGGCCGGAGGTGTATGGCATCCCGAACCAGGAAGCAAAGACAATCACAGACTGCCTTATGGAGAAGGTGTTTTCCCGATTTGGGGTGTCATTAATGCTCTACAGCGACCAGGGCACCCATTTTGAGTCGAACCTGATGAAGGAGACACCAGAAAGTCTTGGAGTGAACAAGACCCGCACAACACCCCTACATCCCCAGTCAGAGGGCATGGTGAAGAGATACATCAAGACATTAGAAGAGCACCTGAGGAAAGTCGTGGCCAGCCATCAACGAGACTGGGACGTCAAGGTGCCACTGTTCTTGCTGGCCTACCACTCGTTTACACACGGCACCACTGGGATGACGCCAGTCAGCTTAATGTTCGGCCGAGAGTTACGTCTCCCCTGTGACCTGGCTTTTGGTAGCCCTCCGGGCGTGAAACAGCCAGCGACCGAGTATGTGAAGAACCTGGTAGACCATCTCCACGACATGCATTAGATGGCTCGTCAAAACATTCAGAAGGCGAGCGACCGCACGAAGATCCGATACGATAGGCAAGCCAACAGCCAGGGTTCCAGCATGGTGACGTAGTCTGGTTGTACCGCCCTATACGGACCAAGGGACGATGCCCGAAGCTCCAGCAGCCATGCCAAATACCGTACCGGTTGGTGAAGAGGATTAACGTCGTGGTCTACCACATCCAGGGGGTGCACCGAGGGAAGATGTTGGTGGTACACCTGGATCGTCTGGCCCGTTACGATAGTGCTGTTCGGGACGACCAGCCTTTAGCAGGGAGCAGTGTCGCCATGCCGTTGTTGATTGGAGGAGGCGCGGGCAACGAGATCAGACAGACGCCAGTGCAGTGCAGAGATAAAAGCTCGCCGAAATGGTGGGCGGGAGGAGACGGATTTTTCGGGAGTTCGCCTTTGTTCTAGCCGGGTTTCGATTGTTTGAGAAATATCTGGTATGTTATAAAAACTATAAAAAGGCAGCCCGCCGTACAAAGAGGAGTCTGTCTGTAATTGAACGCTTGCGGGTAAGCAGCTGTATTTGTTGAACTTGTATATTGTATGGTGTATGTGTACGAAGCGTATTTCTACGGAAATAAAGTGCAACTTTTTGTGCTTGTCACCTGGAATTTATATTTCGCGAACCCACAAAGTCACAATACATTGTTTACAAACGAATATTCAAAGAAAAACCTAAAATTTCTTTTTGATTCATGATATTAATAGTACAGGAAAACCTCACAAATTAGTACATAAGGCAGTGTCAGCAACAGAAGACATACACTTGAATAAAAGGCACCATTTTATATACTTCCAATAACTTTAGTTGGATTATCAAACACACATGCAGTATAAACGATTATTATTTGAATGAAACATACAGTTCAATGAATCTAAGGAGAGTATTTAGTACATAAAAGCTGTATTGTTCATTTAAAATTGTCCTAAGCTTGACTTGGTCTTTTCAACACTGGAATATTACAGCCCTGAAATTGTAAATGCTTTAATAAGCGCAGTAATAAATGCAGAAAAAAGACAATATGCAGCTTTAAAAATAAATCGGAATGCAAAGTATATCTTCCAACAGGACACAATTTCAAGTAATTATCTGTGAAGTATGACATGCCTGATGTTTAGGTACAGCAACTGTTTTGGTAAATGGGTTACCTTAACTTGGTAAGACTTTAAGCTATATATGTACTAAGATGGCAGTTGGTGCTCTCTGCATAGTGCAAACCTCTCAGGCTATAACATACAACTGAATGTGTGTCACATAAGTAAATCTATGAAAGGTTACACTCAGAACTATTACTGTTGTTTGTAGTCTTAATTATGCTGTGAAAGTTCTGTAAATGTCTGAGTTGTTAACAGGTCTAAATAAAATGCTTACACATTTAAGCCTTATTTATTTTGACAGTCCATTTTCCCATATATGTTCAATGGAATGAAACAATAAGTGCATTATATAGGTGTGGCTATATCTGATTTTCAAAATTATGTGGCTTTACATCACTGCATGTTGGCTGTTAAGCTGAAATACCCAGAGTTTGCCCGAGTAGCTCTACAATGTACTTCGTATGCTACCAACAGTGTAGATGCTGAAAGATATTTCAATAAATATAATTTGATTGTGAGTTACAGGAGGACTCAAATGACCGAACAGAATGTTGAAATATGTTCAGTGCTTTCATTCATTAGCGTTACTGAATCACAAGCTAGGCTAACTTATTACACTTTCTATTTATTGTGTTCTACATTAGTATGTGTTTATCTCTTTTTGTGTTATGCAATATGCTTTAGTCTCTATCAGATTGTTCTGTATTTCTGCGTATTGCTTTAACCTGTATTGATGTGAAATAAATTGACACTTAATGCCCTTTTAACTCACCGTCGTTAATAACCCTCCATACATGTGTTTTAAATTTCATATAAATAATATTAATATTCATCATTTAACAAAATTAATTCAAACTCTCTTCAAAATGCTATTAAATACTAAATATCACTACCCTTACCTACTGTTTATTATGACGCTTCACTATTTTGAGATTATGCTATTCTCTATGTCCTAGCTGCAATTGACATTGTACATGTGACATTGTATAAGTGAAATACTGGAAATAAAAATAAAAATGACATATAATGATGACGATAGCAAAATGACATTTTAACAATTTCTTGCATTGCACAATTGCACTTAAAACTTGTTAAACCTTTCACAAGATCAATTCTAATTACACCAGATCTCTTTTAAGGTGGCTATTTAGGTACATTATTTGGTGTATTGTGTACCATATTAAATAGTGAGCATTAAACAAGATACAACTAATTGAATTATTGGAGTCTCAGGTCATATACTTTATTGCTGTTAAAAACTATGAGATTCTTTATCACTAATGTAGTTATACACTGATGAATAAGGTTAAGAGAACCTAATTATTCAAAATAACATTGCAATTTAAAAAAAAGCGTTATAAAAGTTCATATCCAATCATGTTGCCCGAAGATTATAATTTAAGCCCCCAGATTATATGTAAAGGCAGATAATGCCAATTATAACCAAAGATATTCTACAGAAATGAAAGGGAATTGAATTCTGTACAAATCCAGAACCACAGTTTTGGTATATCTGAAAATTCACATACTTGGGTTAGAATGACATAGCGAAGCATGTAATACACACAGCAAAAGCAGTATATCATTATCAAAAATAGATGCTGCCACCAAACATTGCAAATACATCCTTATAAACAATTTATATATTCTAGATCACTTAATTCAGGAGAAGTACTTTGGCTGTAGTTCACAAAAGTTTCATATAAAACGTAGTCTGAGATGGAAGAAGATGGAAGGCTCGGCGTGGCGAGGAGCACGTCGGCGCCGTCTACACCATCTTTTTGAGTGACACTGCGCGCCGTCAGCCGATGAATGGATGACAGCCTCATGGCTGACGGTCATGCCATGCTAAATCAAGCCACTTTCTTCAAGGCGGGTTATGGTATCCGTTAAAAATGAAAAATTTGATTTAATGAAAGCTAATTTACCTTAGATTTGGATATCAGAAAACAGATCCTGAGCGTTCTCAATTGCCTGAGGATCTAACCCATCAAAACTATTCACCACTTCTCTCACTATTTGAAAATTGTTACTGTGCACTTAACCATGTATGCCAGCGTGCCAAAGTTGGTGCTAGGGACAAATCTGCATTAGGGGCTTTATCTTTCAAATACATAGTTTGGGTTGGCGCTTTCAAAAATAATTCTTTTACTGTGGAAACTAATGTATCTACTTCCGGAAGTGTTGATGTGACCTGTTCATCCATGAGGAATTCAATGGAAAGCATGGGCCGTAACGTGTACCATCTTACTGTAAATTACTTGGATCGCTTTTGCCGCCTTTACCATTTAAGGCGCTGCGTCTGTTAGGAAGAGGAGCACGTTGTTATGCTATATTCCACTAAGCCACACTAAACTCATGGGTTTATCCAACAGTTTGCACATCTTACAGTGGCTAACAACTTCCATAACCTCTAAGGTTAGAAGAAACATTTGTCCGGCAATAGTAGCTTCTAGAGTACCATTGGCCATATAACGCCCCTCTGAATCGGTTGTCTCATCAGTTGATACAAGATTGTTTCCCCATTCACACATTTACGTATTCGGTTTAATGTGCCTTCATAACATTTTTTGTAGGTAACTCTTACGCAAAGTTGATTCATTTGGAATTGTATGAACAGTGTGACGTTCAAAAACATCCCGTAATTTTGACTTAATTTTCCTAGCGGAATATTTTCACTAACAAACACATCACATAAAATTTTTATGAAAGGAAGATGACTTGTTACTTGACGTCGAAGCGGTTTCTTTTAACATTAACTGATACTCTTGTCCTTTTCTCACATTTTGAAGAGTTGGCAAATGCTTTTCTGTGGTTGCAATCCACACGTATTACTTGATGTAATCAGCGATTCCTCGAATTGAGTCCATAAGTACGCGGAGTCCATAAGTGCGAGGCATGAATTTCCTCTCACCCAACTTTCCGCGATATGGCTGCCATCCATCCGTCGGCTGACGGCGCACACTGTCGTGGTGACGACGCTAATGTGCCACTTGCTACGGCGGCACTTATTGGTTTCTCCAGCTGTTCTACGTGATGTGGGCACTGTCGGTCTAGGTGTCCCGCCTGGCCACACCCCAACATACGTCACTTGGTCTCCGCCAGCGTCCCTCGTCTGGTATTCGGTCTCCATTGAGGCGGATAGTTCTTGTTCTTGTTCTCCAAGCGTGACCTTGACCGCTTCCATCCCTAATGTGGACGTTAGCGCCTGGTGGACAATCTTGTAGTCACCAAGCATTAGGCGGTGACGTATCTTGATGTCTCGTACCTCGTCATCGAAGGTGTGGGTTGCTTCCCAGGTTACGAATTAGAGAGCGAGAACGAATAAGGCTTTGCTGGAGAGCTGTGCGACTGACAGGCACACTCTCGCTGCTGCGGCCCACGTTTCAGCTGTCTGCCAATCAGCGCTCATTTCCCAGGGCGTCTCAGATGTCCTTGGGCGCCGATACTGTATGGGTCGCGTTCACTACTTCTACGGCTCGTCCTGTGGGGCATGTTTTTGAAGTGGAAACTTATTTAGGCGCGGTTAGCACTTTTTGTGGGTAGTGAATTAAACTGAGCCGTCACGCTGGAATATGTGCCACTTATTCGGGTGAAGTCGGCTCTAGTCGGCTCAGTCAGGACTATCCCGCCCACACTCATTCGTTATTTGTCTTATGTTGTCCATACCACTATACACCGTAGATTTTCTGTCGCATTCAACAGCGTATCAACAGCACTCATCCAGGTATGTTTTAACATATATCAAATACTATGAAAAATTCAGAAACCCTACAGGAGTTTCATTAAACAAATAATTGTCTTAGGGCCGTTCTTACAAATGAATGTCAAGTGCCGTTAACCTTGTGTCATATAACAAGTAGACATGTCAAATTCCACTTTAAACAATAAAAATAGTCAAAAGAAACGGATAATATTACCGAAGTTCGGTATTTGAAGAATAAAAATCATAATAACGAAAAATAAAACGAGTGTGGTAATGAAAAAATAAAAGTGTTAAGAATTTGGAATGGGATGTGTCATTAAACAACTGGTTATTTTTATTGACAGTTGCTCTTTATTGTGAGTAGTAAAACGTAAAACATTAATAAATTAAATGTAATAACACGTAATTAACAAAATTTTACGTATTAAATGACGTTTTGCCACTATTAACACTTCGCACATGAATATTGTATCCCAAAATTCACAATCACTAGGATTTAACCTATCATCAATAGGAGAAATTTGTGTAGCGAAATGCGGAGCAAAGAAGGGACAAGAAATTGTAGTGGTAGCTATTTATATCTCAACGAATCAAAATATATAGAAAATCATCCAATTTATTCATCAAAATTTACTTATCTATACCGAAGCCGTATCTGCTCTTTTCTATGAAACTTTCACAGATTGCCAATGATTTTGAATGGAGGTTTCAATGTTGAGTTCTCAAAATACTCATCCAAGTCTGTAGTGGATTTTCTGATATCAACATTAAATTTAAATATGTCAAATGATCCTATGGAAAGTACAATGAAATATGGAACAACAATTAACGGAGTTTTTTTTTTTTTTTAGATATTTAGAATATAGATTTCATTCAAAAATATTCATTTTATATAGCAGTTATTAACACAAACATATAATTTCATTTTTAGAGTATAATTCTGTAGATGAAGGCCATTCAGGACAAATTCATTAGAGTAATTTATAGGCAATTATTTATTTATTTATTTTTATTTCTACTATACACTCTAAGAAATGTCCCGAAACATTAAAAATCAAAGTCGAAATTTTTTGGCGATTTCAATACTTTCTGTATCTGAAGGCTGAGAAACTAAAAAGATAGTTAACTTATTCTCCAATATGCAATAAATGATTCGAATCATCGTTCGGGTTTTTTGTTCTTCTAGTTTTACATTTATATATTGCATAATCATACATACTTATTTGTTAAATTGTACAGTTTTTCTTCTTTTTTATTTTGAAATTGTACTGCATTTTCATGTTTGGAGAATAAAAAATTATAAAAGTGAAAAGTTGAATTGAAAATGTATTAATAGCAGCATCAATTGTGACAAAACATTTGAAATGAATGTGACATGTAATAAAATGTGTACGAACGTGTAATAAAATAGGAGTAAGGAGTATATGTACGAATATGTAATAACATGCGTAAAATGTATACGTAGCCAAACATTTCAGGATATTCAAAAAATATACAGATAAGCAAATAAATATCATATAATGCTGTTATAAGATATGTATGAACTTGTGTTTTATTGAAAATAATAATTCAATGAAATGCGTGTATCAGCAAGAAAAGAGTCTGAAAAATAATTGTGAAATAGCATGTATTTTAATACAAAAATAACAAATGCAAAACAGTAGATTATGTGATTTGATTTTACTTCCTTTATACATCGTTTATGTATAACCCTCTTCACACGGTCGCAAGTCAGTGGTAATTCAGTTGTTTCAGAGTATTTTCATTTTCGAGCACATTTAGCGTAAGGCATGAATTGTTTATTAGCTTACAACTGGCCTGTTCGTGCAACAATGAGGGTCATTAAAAGTTTTAATGTAATTTTAAGAATAATTTATAATGAATAGTATACAAGTTTTCACATCTGTCGTGTGGTTTTAAGCACATAAAATTTGTTTATATTAGGTTTCATTTTTGTTTATTTTATAAGAAAAAGGCAAATTTCAAAAATTACCCATTTAAATATGTATATTATAGTATAATATTTCCAGCGACTTCTTCTCTTATATTCCTGGCCTTGTATATAATTTTTCAATGTTTGCCTGATGAAAAACCGGTCAAGATAAACAAAGTTTCAAAGATTTGATTCCTTTCATTGCAATATTGATTTTCAAGTTATCGCTGCATTCCCTGAAGCTGCCCTTTGTCTTAAATTAGCAAAGAACAATTATATATATGCGTTATCTGAAGTACATACTTAGAACATGTTGAAAAACGTGGTAAATAGATACACATAATCCGTCTCAGTATAAGATATTGCCTGTGGCGCTATCTCTGGACAGCGATTTCAGTTCGGTTGCTACTTCTCCTGGCGGATAATCACTATAAGGTTCGTCGACGGCACACATTTAACGTGTTACACTGTCACTCCGCCCTAACACTAAGGCTTATTGTTCCACCCGCTCCACCTTTTACTGTTAGATAGGAATAGTCTCTGCAAATAGTCGAACTGTTTCTACCGGATTCAATATGAGACAAAAGCGCATCATTACGCGATACTTCTGTTACAGAAACTTAGGCCTTGATACAGAAATTAATGAAATGACATGTGTAGTGTTTAACACCCGCTTTTACTACATACGGCACCGCAGGCGGTGACACTGATGATGCATGAGATGAAGATGGAGCACAGGTGGAATGAGATGGCGAGGGAAACCGGAGGTCCCGGAGAAAACCCGCCCCAACGCCGTGTAGTCCACCACAAATCTCACTTTGCGGTCGCCTGGGATCGAACTCGGGGCGCCTTGGTGAGAGCCAAGCGGTCTAACCACTGAGCCACGGCGTGGCCTACACAGAAATTAAGGTTTGCCAGAAGTGAAGAATCATGATGGATGTCAAAGGAATGTTGGTTCTTTGTGACAATACGTGCAAGGGCAGCTGAGGAGAATAGCAGTTGTGGGGGAAAGTTGTTATAACAAAAGCAGTGTAAGAAACAGTGTCCTTAGCAGTTTTCTAAAGGGGCTCACTTGACTTGTTTGAATAGGGTATTCTTTGAACCATTCAGAATGGCATGGCAAAACATCCACAAAGGGATCTGGTTGAAAAGGAGTTTTCAGGAAGTGAAAGTGATACACCTACGCGCATGTGTGATCATTCAAACAGTCTTCGGCGTGGAGCCGATGAGAGCAGTCCGAGGCGTTAAGCCTATTAGGGCAGTCCCCTTGTTGTGTCTTGGATATTTGTCGGTTCATATATATACGTGAGGAACGAATAAAGTTTATCGAGTAATAAACATTCTGCCGTCTGTAACTCTAAACAGGGATATTGGTAACCCTTGGTTGGCGACTTCAATTTCGAAGTTCTAAAAAAAAAAAAAAAAAAAAAAAAAAAAAAAAAAAAAAAAAAAAAAAAAAAAAACCACTGAATATAAATTGGAAACGGGCATTCCAGTATCATTAAATATCCTTCTCTCACACATCCACGCATACCCTGTGAGAAACCTCATTGTTTTACCCTGAGCTAAACAAAAGTGCTTCAAACTGAATTGTCAAGTGGAACATTGTTCGCCACATATATTTTTGCTTCAAATTGGCGTCCCAACGTGGAACTTATGTACACCCATAAACATTATTGCTTAAAACTGGCGCGCCAACGCGGGACTCGATACGAGAAGGAGGTTTGACACGAGCAGCAGATTCAACCCGAGGAGGAGGTTCAACTCGAGAAGCAGATTCAACCTAGAAGGAGGTTCAACCGGAAAACGAGGTTCAACAGGAGAAGGAGGTTCGACACGAGGAGGTTCGACAACAAGCGTATCTACAACGGTTCGACTGTAAAGAAGAAAGGAGGCCAGCAGCGTCATCAGTGACATCATCAGGAGCCAGTAAAAACAATCAAAGGTACAGGGTGTCAAATTATATACTAGACTATTGTGAATTTATTTGAGGAATGAAAAACAAGATTTTAAGTAAAATTTGTAGAAAACATGGAAGTTCAAGAGGTTTATAGTAATAATAGTAGGCAAGAAGTCGAAGTAGCAGAGTGTGGTAGAACTGTACCAAATAATGTAGAAATGAGAATAAGTATGTTAGGGGAAGTCATAAAAATGTTCGAAATTTTAAGAAAAGATAATGAAAGTTTAACTAAAAAGTTAGATGATTTTAATCAAAGTTTAAGTAAAGTGATAGATGGTAGGCATCAAAGTTTCAGTGAAAAGATAGATAATAATCTTCAAAGTTTACGTGGGGAAATAGACAATAGCAATCAAACGTTTCATCAGATAGGAGAAAAGATAGCTGATAGTATGGAGAAATTAGAGGTAGGAGAAGTAGTGCTAGGAAAGAAGTCAGAGAATGAAGAAGTGTTAGAGAATGTCAGGAAAGTAGGTCAGGAAGTAGAGAATGTAAGAGAAGAAGCTGATCAGGTAACAGACAATGTAGGGAAAGATGCTAGTGAGAAGATAGGGAACGCCGAAAATGAAGTTTTGAATGTAGTTAATGTAAGGTCAGATAGTGAAAACAGAAAACTGAGGGAGGAATTAGCCCAGCAATTAGACAAAGAAAGAGAAATGGCTAGAAAGGAGTTAGAAGAAAATAAGAGTAGATTGGAAGTATGAGAATAGGAAAATAGAAATCAGACGAGGAATGTGGAAGAAACCACCAATCAAATTAATGAGGTAGCATTAGAGATCACGGTGTCAAACGAAACATTGAAAAGCATTCAAAATCGAGGGAGAAATGAAAGATAAATATTAAAATATTTCGGGCAAGGGGAACAGTTCAAGCATCATATGTGTAGAAAAGATAGGACAAGATATCGATGTACAATGCCTAAGCTAGGTATGGAAAAATCATAGGGATATAGAATAAATAAGTCCTTTGTGCATGGAAAAGTCCGCAAAATTACTTTGTGTTTTCGAAGTACGTTGTGGGATGATGATTTTTCTTGTGAAGGGTGGGAACTTAGGCTAAAGTATTTAAAAGTACCATAACAGATTGTAAAATGAGAAGAAACACAAAATTGGCAAAATATATATCTTAAGTATGAACAGTGTAGTGTAAAATATATAGGTTAAGTATAAAAAGTGTAGTGACAGTGCAGTGAAGCTTAAAACTAAAAAAGTAAAAATAATTATTAATGACAACCAGAACAATGAAAGACTTTTGAAAAGAATATTTATATAGAATCCAGAAGAAGAATTCAGAAATGTTGTATATAAATATAATCTTATTAATGTACAATGGTTTAAACATGGGAGGGTATATTAATGAATTGTTCGAAGTGTAACAATAATATGAATTAGTTTTAAGTAGATCAGATGGAGAAAAAGAGAGAGATGATGTAGATTGAAATATTTTCCGAGTAATATTTAAAAGTTGAAAATTGCAGATCAGAATGTTTATAAATTATACATGACCTATTGTTATATAGCCATGTGAATAGTTTTTAGAAAATATCATGCAAAATTAACGTTGTGAAAAGAAATTGTAATACGAATTGGAAGTTGCTGACAAAGGTCTAGTATTCTGCGTTATATTCGGGCAAGACATATATATTATTTCATTATGGGATAAAATAATATCTATGGGGACATTTTATACCGAAATTAAGGTTTGCCAGAAGTAAAGAATCATGATGGATATCAAAGGAATGTTGGTTCTTTGTGACAATACGTACAAGGGCAGCTGAGGAGAATAGCAGTTGTGGGGGAAAGTTGTTATAACAAAAGCAATTTAAGAAACAGTGCCCTTAGCAGTTTTCTAAAGGGGCTCACTTGACTTGTATGAATAGGGTATTCTTTGAACCATTCAGAAAGGCAAGACAAAAAAGCCACAAAGGGATCTTTGGTTGAAAAGGAGTTTTCAGGAAGAGAAAGTGATATATCCACGCGCATCTGTGGTCATTCAAACAGTCTGCGGCGTGGTGCCGATCAGAGCAGACCGAGGCGTGAAGCCTGTTAGGGCAGTCCCCTTGTTCTGTCTTGGATATTTATATGCACGTGAGGAGCGAATAAAGTTTATCGAGTGATAAACATTCTGCCGTCAGTAACTCTAAACAGGGATATTGGTAACCCTTGGTCGGCAACTTCAATTTCGATGTTCTAAAAAAAAGGAGTGAATAAATAAATTGGAACCGGGCATTCCAGTGTCATTAAGTATCCTTCTCTCACACATCCATGCATACCCTGTGAGAAACCTCATTGTTTTACCCTGAGCTAAACAAAAGTGCTTCAAACTGAATTGTCAAGTGGAACATTGTTCACCACATATATTGTTGCTTCAAATTGGCGTCCCAACGTTGAATTGTGTGCCACCCATAAACATTATTGTATTAGCCTTTTACTCTTAGACATGAAAAATCGCTGCAAAGTGACGAATTACATCTTCCAAAGTCAATATGAGACAAAAACGAATCATTACTTAATACTTTTGTTACAACAAGTTAGGCCTTTCACAGTTATACATGAACAATTTCTGCAAAGTGTCAAATTATCTCTACCAGATTCAATATGAGACAAAAACGCATCATTACGCGTTTCTTTTGTTACTTAGAAGTAGGTCATTTACTGTTAACCATCACTAATCTCTGCAAAGTGTCAAATTATCTCTACCAGAGTCAAAATGAGTCAAAAACACACCTTTACGTGATATTTTTTTACAGAAAAGTAGGCCTTTTACTGTTAAACATAAAAAACCTGTGCAAAGATTAGATTAGATTAGATTGATTTGCGTTCAGTAGGTTCACTTGTAGCCAGAAAAGGCTGTGAACATTAAACATGTCTAGAGGTATAAAGTTTAATAGCGTATATATGAACAAAAGTTAACATAAGACACATGTTATAGTATACAGGCAATATGAACAATAATATGGAAAACAAAGCAGGGATAATTATATATGATACAAAATGAAGCACTTTTTAAACCAGCTTTCACTTGGCTTATGCCAGTACGTCTCAAATTTTTTGCAATGGATACCATTCTTGTTATTTATTAAATACATATAGATTAAAAATAAACTTTCAGCTTGCATCATATATTTATAAGTAATGATTTGTCATTGGAATAGTTAAATACTACTTATAGAGCTACAGAAGCATTATCAGGATAATTTGTCATTCAGATAATCTTGTACAGAATAAAAAGATTTTGAGCAAAGGTACTCTCTAACAGCTTTTTTAAAAGCACCGAAATTATCAACTTTTTCTTTAAGAACATTAGGAAGTGCGCCAAATATTTTGATAGTTTCATAGTACACACCTTTCTGGAAGCAAGAAAGTTTAGCACTGGGATAATGGATATTATACATTTGTCTAGTGTTTATTTTGTGAATTACATTATTTGTTGCAAATAAGCCACGATTGCATACAAAGAATTTTAGGATCGAGAATATATACATGCAAGGAAGCGTTAATATCTTCAATCTTGTAAAAAGATCTTTACAGGAGCATCTGGTGTGGGTGTTAGTAATGATTCTTATAACCCTCTTTTGCATAAGGAATATTTTTTTACTTTCTACTGAGTTGCCCCAAAGTAATATTCCATACTCCATAATAGAGTTAAAGTATGCATAACATACCAATTTAAGTGTGTCAATAGAACTCACATTAACCAGCTCTCGGATAGCATAACAGGCAGAGCTAAGTTAAGGTAAGATATAATTTATGTGAGCTTTCCAATCTAAACATCTGTCCACATGAAGGCCCAGAAATTTCATGCTGTCAATTTCTTCTAATAACATATCATTAATCCCGATTTCTATTTCAGTATGTGATGTACGACAGGTTATAAATTTGACCACTTTTGTTTTGTCTAGATTCACAGATAATTTGTTTGCTTTAAACCAGCATGACATACAGTTCAAAACATAATTCATTTTAATTGTACACTCGTTTAAATTTGTACTGGTCACCAGGACACTAGTGTCTTCAGCAAAAAGAACTGAACTTGCAATGCCCTTTATATAAAGTGAGAGGTCATTTATATAGATAAGAAATAATAAAGGCCCTAACACGGAACCTTGGGGTACTCCATGAGTTACTATTTTCCAATTCGAAGTTTGTTTTTCATAACCAATATCACTGACAGCTACTTCAACACTCTGTTTTCTTTCATTTAGATATGATACAAACCATCTTAAATGTTCATTTTTTATCCCATAGAATTCCAGTTTTGCTATAAGAATGTCATGATTAACACAATCAAAAGCCTTTGCTAGATCACAAAAAATTCCACCTACATGTCTTTTATCATTTAAGGCAGTCAACACTTCATGTGTAAGCTTGTAAGTTGCATTATTAGTCGATATTCCTTTTCTGAATCCAAACTGATCACTGACAAGTATGTTGTTACATTCAAGGTGTTTATACAGTCTGGTGAACATTACTTTTTCAAGAACTTTTGAAAATATTGGCAAGAGAGATATTGGTCTATAATTTGAAACATTATTGCGTTCGCCTGTTTTGAAAAGAGGTTTAACAACTGAGTATTTCATTCTGTCAGGGAAAATACCAGTCTTTAGAGACTCATTACATAAATAACTAAGGGGAATGCTAATTTGTGAGGAGCAAGATTTTAGGATTTTTGTAGTTATTTCATCATAACCGGAAGAATTCTTCATTTTTAAAGAGTCAATAATTTTATTTATTTCGGAAGGTGTAGTTAAACTGATTTTAAATGTAGGTACATTGTTTGTGAAACTTGAACTTAGAAATTCTAGTGCTGCATCTTTACTTCCATAATTAATATTTAATTTTTTTGTTACATCCAAAAAGAATCTGTTAAACAATTCTGCAACTACAAGAGGTTTGGCAATTTCATGATTGTCAACATTGAGTGTTATTGGGCAATTTTCTGATGAGTGTTTACGTGTCACATTTTTTATTATATTCCAAGTGGTTTTTATTTTATTGTCTGAGTTTTGAATTAGTTTATTATAATGCAATACTTTAGCTGCTATTATTACCTTCTTTAGAAGTTTACAATATTTTTTGTAGTACTTTTTTAAATGCAAATTGTTACTGATTCTAACTTGCTGATATAGTTCTCTTTTGCGCCTGCATGAGGTTTTAATTCCTAAAGTGAGCCAGGAATTGTCTTTTTTAAAGTTAAATGTTTTTTTATACTTGGATGGGAAGCAGAATTCAAACTTAGTTTTAAAGCATTGAAGAAAGCTATTATATTTGTTGTTGGTTCCATTAACCTCATAAGTTTGTTTCCAAGATTCAAGTTTAAGGTTCTTACTAAATTCATTCAGAGTATTTTCGTTTATTTCCCTATATTTAATATATGTGTATTTAGGTTTGAGTTTTAAATTTATCTTATCAATCCTTAGAATTTGTGCATCATGATCTGATAGTCCATTAGTTTTTGATGAGACAGAGCAAAATTTAGTTATATCTGAATTTACAAATATGTTATCAATAGCTGTGGATGAATTATTTTGGATTCTTGTTGGAAAGTTAACTGTATGTGTCATGTGGTATGTGGTAAATAAAGAGCTAAGCTGTTCCCTTTGAAGACTTGATTTCAGATAATCTACATTTATGTCACCACAAATGATTATTTCTCTTTTTGTTTTAAATAGAAAGTTCAGAGCATATTCTAATTGATTTTTAAAAATCTGGAAACTTCCTAAGGGAGATCGATAAATGGCTACTATGACTAAGTTCAAATTACTTCCAGTTAACTGAACTGCACAGAGTTCGAGGTCTTTTTCATAGCAAAATCTGGATAAATCTAAAGCTTTAAAGATCAGATCATTTCTAACATATATACAAACTCCACCTTTATGTAATTTTTTTCTACTATATTCTGCTCCTAAAGAGTACCCTTGCAATGAAATTGGCTTAAATTCCTGCTGTGTCAAGTGATGTTCAGAAAGGCATAAAACATGTGGTAGTTGAATTTCAGTATGCAGATTAATAGCTAGTTCATCTAATTTGTTTCTTATGCCTCTTATGTTTTGATGAAATACAGATAGACAGTGGTTATTATTAATATTATTGATATTATTATCATTACTATTGTTCTTGAGAGGAGTATTTTTAATTGAATTTATTGTCATGAAGCTATTAGGGATGTTTTTTTTTTTTTTTTTTTTTTTTTTTTTTTTTGAAAGAACTGTACTGCTTTATTTATTTTACCTTTTTGTTACATGAGTAATTCACGGTTACATTATTCAGTTTCCTTGTATTTCTAAACCTTTTCTGTGCTCTGAGTAATTAAATAGAATGTTCCTGACAATGGATAGTATATTTTCAATTATAATATCATTACACTGTCATAAAGTACAAGCTTTTTATGTCTCTATGTTAAATTTGGAAAGAAAAATGAAATTATTTCCCCAATCTATAGTAAGTTCAGTTAAGCATTACTTGGTTTTCCCAGTTAATGCCATCTATGACAAACAAGGTCTCAGTCTACATAAGGGTATTTGATGTGATACCTTTTTGCTAAATCTTTATCCTGTAAGTTGCTTAGCTGGAACAAGTTAAGACCTAGATGGGATTCACACAAACAGCAGTGATTTAATGGATGAATATTTGCCATTCATTGATGTCAAGGCAAAAAGAAACAGCAATGTAACACCTTGACCGTAAGCTTTATCTTTTTTGGGCCATTGAATCCTTGGTCTATTTCTAATCCTACTGCCACTGAATCTTAATTCCATAACAACATATTTTAATAACATTTTAACAAAGTAGGCTTATGCAATAGAACACTCAAGCAAACTTTGTTTTCTGCACACAACCAGTGACCTGAGGAATAGTTGATAACCAGTGTAAATATTTAGTTAGCTACCTTAATTATAAATATTGTACTTAGTTTTTAATTTGACGTGTCCTATAACATGTACATGTTTTAATGGATGAATCAATAAATCAAATCAAATCAAAACCAATGTGGCAATGTTTGTTTGTGTTTCCATAGCAACGACCTTCCCCTCTTACTCTGCATGTCCGTTGCTTAATAGCTGTCATGTATCTTCTTAAAATCAGACTGTAGATACCAACCAACCATAAGAAAGTTTTGCCAATGTTTTATTATCTTTTGCATTTTTCATCCTTTATTAGGAATAATAGTTGTACAAAGTTACAATTATAAGGAGTAAAGAGGAAGAATATTTTCTTGTTGTCGTCAAATAAATACACTTCTTCTTGATTACTACTACAACTGGTAAGAATTAACAGTTATGAATTTGTTGGACAATGTACATATTGGCTACACAAACTAGCCAAAAACATATTCACAAAGATATCTTCTGAGTAGTGCTATCCAGAGGTTGTAGAATGTCAACTGCTTGGAAATCTGGTGCATAGTTTTTTTTTTTTTTTTTTTTTTTGGCATTACCTCTACCAGATACAATATAGGACAGAAACACATAATTACCCGTTTCTTTTGTTACTTAAAGGTAGGTCTTTTACTGTTAAACATCACTAATCTGTGCAAAGTCCCAAATTATCTCTGCCAGAGTCAATAATGCCAAAAAACGACATTATGTGACATTTTTGTTACAGAAAAGTAGACCTTTTACTGTACGACACGAATAATCTCTGCAAAGTGTCACATTTCCTATACCAGATACAATATGAAAAAAACATATCATTTCGCGGTTCTTTTGTTAATTAAAGGTAGGTCGTTTACAGTTATATATCACTAATCTCTGCAAAGTGTTAAATTATCTCTACCAGAGTCAAAATGAGCCAAAAACATATCTTAAGGTGATATTTTTATTACAGAAAAGTAGACCTTTTACTGTTCGACACGATTAATCTCTGCTAATTTTAGAATGATCTCTACCAGACTCAATATGATACAAAAAGCATCATTACGAGATATTTTGTTACTGAAAAGTAGGCTTTTTACAGTTCTTATAACGAATCTCTGCAAAGGGTCAAAATATCTGCACCGGAGTCAATATGAAACAAAAGCATATCATTACGCGTTACTTTTGTTAGTGTAAAGTAGGTCTTTTATTGTTAGAATTGAATAATCTCCGCACAGATTCGAATAACCTCTACCAGGTACAATATAGGACAAAAACACATCATTATGTGTTTCTTTTGTTAGTTAAAGCTAGGTCTTTTACTGTTACACATCAATAATCTGTGCAAAGTGTCAAATCATCTCTACCAGTGCCAATATGAGACCAAAACACATCTTTACGCGATACTCTTATTACTGAAACGTAGGCCTCTTACAGTAAAGTACGAATAATCATTGCAAATTGGCGAAATACCTCTACCAGAGTCAATATGAGACTAAAGCACATCCTTACGTAATACTTATGCTACAGAAATGTAGGCCTTTTACTGATAGACATGAAAAATCTCTGCAAACAGTCTCATTACCTCTGCCAGATAGAATATGAGACAACAACACATCATTACGCGTTTCTTTTGTTACTTAAAAGTAGGTCCTTTACTGTTACACATCTGTAATCTCCGCAAAGTGTCAAATTATCTCTACCAGAGCCTAAATGAGACAAACAAACATTACGTGACATTTCTGTTACAGAAAAGTAGACCTTTTACTGTTGGAAACGAATAATCTCTGCAAAGTGTCAAATTATCTATACCAGTGTCAACATGAGACAAAAACACTTCATTATGCGATTCTTTTGCTACTGTAAAGTAGGTCTCTTACTGTTATACATAACTAATCTCTGCAAAGAGTCAATATATCTGCACCGGAGTCAATATGAGACAAAAGCACATCATTACCCGTTACTTTTGATACTGAGAAGCAGGTCCTTTATTGTAAGAAAAGAATAATCGCTGCAGAGATTAGAATTACCTCTTCCAAATGCAATATGAGACAAAAACATATTATTACGCGTTTCTTTTGTTACTTAAAGCTATTGCTTTAGTGTTACACAACACTAATCTCTGCAATTTGCAAATTGTCTATACCAGAGGCAATATATGCCAAAAAAAGATTGTTTATATGACAATTTTTTTACATAAAGGTGGGACTTTTATTGCTCGACACGAATAATCTCTGCAAAACGCCGAATTGTTTCTACCACAACCATTACGAAACACACCCACATAATTCTGCGATACCTTTGCTACTGAAAAGTAGGTCTTTTACCGTTAGACATAAATAATCTGTGCAGAGAGTCGAATTACTTCTACCAGATACAATATGAGACGAAAGCATATCATTACCTAATAAGTTTGTTCCCGAAAAGTAGGCTTTTTGCGTTTGACATGACTGCTCTGTGCAAAGTGTCAAATTATATCTACCAGAGTCAATCTGAGACAAAAAGACATCTTTGCATGATAATTTTAGTACAGAAAAGTAGACCTTTTACTGTTCGACACGAAAAATCGCTGCAAAGTGTCGAATTATCTCTACCAGAATCAACATGAGACAAAAACATTTCACTACCTGATCTTTTTACACTGAAAAGCAGGCTTTATGCTGTTTGACATGAGTAATCTGTGTAAAGTGTCAAGTTATATCTACCAGAGTCAATTTGAGAAAAATTCACAATATTATGCGATACTTTTGTAACAATAAAGTAGGTCTGTTACTGTTTGACACAAATAATCTCTGCAAAGTGTCGAATTGTCTCTACCAGTATCAATTGAGGCAAATAGACATTACGCGATACTTTTTACTGAAGGTACGCCTTTTACTTTTGGATATAAATAATCTATGCCAAGACTCGAATTATCACTGCCAATGTCAATATGAGACAAAAAGACATCATCATGCGGTACTTTGTTACTGAAAGGTAGGCCTTTTACAGTTACTTACGAATAATCACGGCAAAGTTTCGAATTAGCTCTACCTGAGACAATAAGAGACAAAAGCACCTCATTACGTGATACTTTTGTTACAGAAAAGTAGGCTTTTTACTGTTAGACATGAATAATCTCTGCCGAGATTCTAATTACCTTTACCAGAAACAACAGGAGACAAAAAAGCATCATTACGCGAATCTTTTGTTACTTAAATGTAGGTCTTTTGCTGTCACACATCACTAATCTCTCCGAAGTGTCAAATTATCCCTACCAGAGTCAATATGAGCCAAAACACATTTTCCTTCATATTTTTGTTACAGAAAAGCAGGTATTTTACTGTCAGGCAATAAAACCTCTGGAAAGAGTCGAATTATCCCTAAGAGAGTAAACATAAGACAAAAACACATCATTACGTGAAACTTTTGTTACCCAAAGGTAGGTCTTTTACTGTTAGACAAAAATAACCTCTGTAAGGAGTCAAATTATTTCTACGAGAGTCAATATTAGACAAAAAGTTATCATTAGATAACCATTTTGTACCAGAAAAGTAGGCCTTTTACTGTTATACATGAATAATCTCTGCAAAGAATCGAAATATCTGTACCAAAGTCAATATGAGACAGGAACATATCATTACCTGATACTTTTGATACAGAAAAGGAGCCTTTTTGATGTTAGTCATGAAATATCTCAGCAAATAATTGAAATATCTGTACCGAAGTCAATATGCGACAAAAATACATCATTACGTAATACTTTTGCTACAGTGAAGTAAGTCTTTTACTCTTAGACTTGAAAAATCTTTGAAAAGAGTCGAATTACTTATACCAGAGTCAATATGAGACAAAAACACATCATTACGTGATATTTTGCTACTGAAAAGTAGGTTTCTACTGTTTGAGATGAAATCTATATTTGAGAGAAAGTAAATCAGACAAATTACTTAGACCAAACACACATAGAAGTTATGAAAAGTTTTCAGAGAAGGCCGGGAAATGTCTCAAACACATTCCTTCAAAATGACACATTTTGAACAGTATAATTACAAAGCAAGAGAAATTACGTTCGTAATTCCAGATAAAATTAGTTGGAGCAATTCATTGTGAGGAGGAGTACTCGGAATCTTCCAGATCACCCTTTTTAAATTCGGTCTGCATAATTAAGACATCAAATGAAAAGATTCGTGTCACACTAGATGAAAACCAAATTGAACAAACATTGTATTCAGACCGGAGAACGTAAAAGATATGCTCAATAAATTGCACAAAGGAACCTTCTCAAAATTAGACTTCAAGACTTCATTGTGGCAGATTTCCTTAAAGTAAACGAGAGAGAAATTCTTAATATCTCCATTTAGGGAATTCATCAGTTAAACGTTTGTCTTTAGTATGAATTAGTGGTAGTACGTTAAGGGTATTATGCAAATCATTTGGTCAAAGTCAAAGGGTTTTGTATTTAATTATTTGTTTATTTATTGGTTGGTTGGGTGGTTTCTCCATTCTGTTTACTTCCTTTCATTCGTTCCTTACATTTGTTTCCTTCATTTGTTTCTCTCATTTTTCCTGTACTCTTTAAATGCTTTGGTTCTCAGTGTTCCATTCTATACTGGGTTTGAAAAACCACCAAACTTAGCAAATATATACTGTGATCATCTAAAAATCTATATGTGAAAGAGAGTAAATCGGACAAATTTCTTAGACCAAACACAGGGAGCAGCTATGAAAAGTTTTCAGAGAAGGCCGGGAGATGCCTCAAACGCAGTCCATCAAACTGACACATTTTGAACGGTATAATTACAAAGCAAGGGAAATTCCGTGCGTTAATCGAGAAGAAATACTTGGAGAAATTCACTGTGAGGAGGGGTGTTGGAACTTTTAAGCTCGCCTTTTCTAACTTAGATCTGAATAATTAAGACATCAAATGAAAATATTCGTGTCACACTAGATGCCAAAAAACTGAACAAACATTGTATTCAAACAGGAGAAGGTAGTAGATATGCTCAATAAAATGCACAAAGGAAACTTCATTTCAAAATTAGACTTCAAGGTTTTACTGTGACAGATAACCTTAAAGTAGACGAAAGAGAATATCGTAATATCTGCATTCAGAAATTTCATCAATACAACGTTTGTCTTTAGTATGAACTAGTGGTAGTAGGTTAAGGGTACTATGCAAATCGATTGAGCTAACTTAATTGGATTTGTATTTAACAATTTATTTATATATTTAATGGTTTGTTGGTTGGGTGGGTGGGTTATCCATTTATTTTACTTCCTTCCATATGTTTCTTTCTTTTGCTCCTTTCATATGTTTCTTCCAGCTGTTTCTTTCATGTGTTTCTTCCAGTTGTTTCTTTCATGTGTTTCTGTGCTCTTTTAATGATTTGGTTCCCAATGTCCCATTTTTACTGGGTTTGAAATCCATTAAACTTAGCAATTAGAGTCTGTGTTGCAGCTAACAGTGAGCATCTGCAAAACCCAAATTTGAGAGAAATTGACACTGGACAAATTTCTTAGACGAAACACAGGGAAGGGTTATGAAAAGTTTTCAGAGAAGCCCGGGAAATGTCTCAAACACAGTCCATCAAATTGGCACATTTTGAACAATATAATTACAAAGCAAGGGAAATTCCGTGGGTTATTGGAGAAGAAATAGTTGCAGCAATTCACTGTGAGGAGGGCTGTTGGAAGTTTTAAGCTCGCCTTTTCTAACTTCGATCTGCAAAATTAAGACATCAAATGAAAAGATTGGTGTCACACTAGATGCCCAAAACTTTGAACAAACATTGTATTCAAACTGGAGAACGTAGAAAATATGTTAAATAAATTGCACAAAGCAAACTTCTTCTCAAAATTAGACTTCAAGGCTTTATTGTGGCAGATTTCCTTAAAGTAGACGAGAGATACTATCGTAATATCTGCATCAGGGATTTCATTTGTTAAATGTTTATCTTTTGTATGAATTAGTGGTGATGCGTTAAGGGTACTATGCAAATCATTTGGGCAAACTCAAAGGGATATGTATTTAATTATTAATTTATTTATTGTTTGGTTGCTTGGTTGGTTGGGTGGGTGGGTTATCCATTCTTTTTATTTCCTTTCATTTGTTTCTGTCAATTTTTCTTTCATTTGTTTCTTGCATTTATTTTGTAACAGCAGTTTTGAGTTATATTCAGAAAAGGTATGAAAAGTTTATAAATTTATAAAAAAAATAATTATGTTAATCTATGTAGTAATTTTATTAAGTAAAACGTATGTAATTTTGCGATTGGCCGTAGTAATAATTGTATGACTTAATGTTGTGACGTGGAATTAAATCGGCCAAACACAAAATTAAGATAGGAGTAACGATAATTATTGGTGAATATATGATATGGGTAGGGCAGAAACATTTGGAAATAGAAAGTTTACAGGCAATGTTTTTACTAAAACAGAACAGTAAATGTAGAAAATATAAATACATTAGATAATGAAACCACATGTAATATTGATGTTAGTGGGCCCAATTCACACAATACATGTGCTGGTCATGTTAGTGGTCATATAAGGAAATTGATGAGCCGCGAGTCCTGAAAGCAGATAAAAGGTTTGAAGAAACGGCCAAGAAGGCAAGAAAAATTAAAGGAAACTTGGAAAGAACAAGGGAGGATACAGAATGTCCAGACTACGCAGCAGGAATGTTCAGACACATGTAAGAACTGAATAATCAATATATAAATATTAAAGCTGCTTTCTCAGTAATAAAAGTAAATATACCTTCCCCAAAGGATAAGCTTTCTCTGTTGGTAATTCTGGAGGGATGGGAGTTTTAAGCAATGTGAAGGTAGATGTTGTTATTCCTCCAATGAATTCGCTTGCGACCACTTTTCCCGGAGTCGCCTTGTAGAGAAACTGCTTGTACTTGGACACATTCAGTGGCTGCTTATTTCCTTTGTGTACTTTCCTTCCTGATGCTTCGTCGGAATTTGGCATTTTCTTATATGACTTTGGCCATCACATTTTGAAACTGAGAACATCGTTTGATATAAGGTTATATACAGTAAATCGGTCAGAATTACTAGCTTTTAGCATGAGCTCTATATATTCATCAGGAGTAGAAATCCTGTCCATCTTTCACAAGAGACGCTTTATGCTTCCAAAGTCTCTGTTACATGAGGAAAATGAGTGGCCACGTACAGGGTAGTTGTGAGTTATTGTCACAGCGAGTCACAAAACACGTGATGCCATCAAAGTCGCCAACCATCACGAGCGAAATTTACCGCGGAAAGAACCTAAGCGACGGCGCCTGGAATCTTTCTGAAATAAACGGATTATCTTCACGGCTGTATATATAATTCCTGATATGAAACACTGGTTATTTCTGCCCTAAAAGATGTATTTACCTTTAAATTGTACAGGACCACCAAAAACCCATTTTCTGATATTTTGTTCTTAGGTGGTTTCTGAAAAAAAATCAATTACATCCCACGAATTTCCTGTCACTCCATGGCATCTCCATTATCATTCGATGTCATCTCTCATTGGTGGTCTCTTTCAGAGTAGTAGTGTCGGCGGGTGACTCAGCGCTGCATGGCAGGATGATAGTCACTTTGTGGGTTCGTGAAATCAAAAGTCCAGGTTACAAACACAAAGAGAATTTCACTTTATTTCCGTAGAAACACGCTTCGTACACATACACAATACACCATACAATTTCAACAGACACAGCTGCTGACCCGCACGTGTTCAATTACCGACTAGCTCCTCTTTGGCGGGCGGGCTGACTTTATTAGGTTACTAACAGTCCAAAAATTTCACAAACAATCTAGAACCGGTTAGCACAAAGGCGAACTCTCCAGAAATCCGTCTCCTTCCCCCCCCCCCCCCCGTTTCGGCGAGTTTTTATCTACACACTGCACACGCATCCCTTTGAATGCCTTGCCGCCTCGATCAACAATTGCCTGGCAACACTGCTCCCTCCTCAAGGCTGGTTGTCCCGAACAGCACTATAGTAACGATCCAGACTATCCAGGTGTACCAACATCTTCCCTCAGGGCACCTTCTGGATGCGGTAGATCACGTCGTTAATCCTCTTCACCACCCGGTACTGTCCTTGCCATGGCTGATGGAGCTTCGGGCATCGTCCCTTGGTCCGGGTAGGACGGTGCAACTAGACTAGGTCAGCATGCTGGAACCTTTGGCTGTTGGCTTGCCGGTCGTATCCGATCTTCATGCGGTCGCACGCCTTCTGGATGTTTTGACGAGCCATCTCATGCATGTAGTGGAGATGGTCCACCAGGTTTTCCGCATACTCGGTTGCTGGATGTTATGAGTCCGGGGAGGGGCTTCCAAAAGCCAGATCAAAAGGGAGGCGTACCTCTCGGCCGAACATTAAGCTGGCTGGTGTCATCCCAGTGGTGTCGAGCGTAGACGAGCGGTAGGACAGCAACAACAGTGGTACCTTGACGTCCCAGTCTCGTTGATGGCAGCCACGACCTTTCTCAGGTGCTCTTCTAAGGTCATTATGTACCTCTTCACCATGCTATCTCGTTCAAGAGGTCCCAAGTTCGAATCTCGGTCACGGTGAGTTACCTGGATAAGGTATTTTTCCGGGAATTTCCTTTATCCTGTAAGACGAATGCCGGGTATCTGTAAGCTCCATGGACCCCGGAATCATTTGAGCATCATTTCATCCATTTCATTCATCGTCCGATATGACGTAACGTTGGAGGACGTAAATTACACAAAAAAGCATGCCATCTAACTGGGGATGTAGGGGTATTGTGCGGGTCTTATTCACCCCAAGCCTTTCTAGTGCCTCCTTCATCAGGTTGGACTCAAAATTGTTGCCCTGGTCGCTGTGTAGCTCTAATAGCAACCCAAACAGGCAGAACACTTGCTCCACAAGGGTCTTCGGGACATGGCTTAGGTGATTTACTCTGTAAGGCGCACGCTTAATCGTGATGCTGGATTTCAGTTCAGCTCCTCTTGTAAGCCAGCCTTAAAAATGGAAATCCATCGATTTAAGAAGCAGAGATCAATACAGCTTGATAATCGAGTTAAGTAGTTATGTTTCTTTTTTACGCCATTTTCTATTCTCACGCCATCTCCTGACCTGGTACTTATTTTTACTGAAAACCGTCTTTTGTTCAGTAATTTTTTACAGTCATAATTGTTCGCACTAAAATTCAACCTTATTACACTCTGTTAGCTTAATGTGAAAGAAACACGCCGCAGTAGTTTCATTGTTGGTACTCATGATTCCCGCCTGTGAGAGCCAGTCAAGTTCAGACATGTTCAGTATCGCCTACCGCTGCAATAGAGGTAACACGCGAGGAACAATATGCGGCTTTGAAATTCTGCTTTCGTCTCAACAAATCTTCAGTTGAGGCCTATGCAATGTTACAGGAAGCGTATGGAGAGTCTGTTGTTCCCTACAGCACAGGACGAAGGTGGTTTAAAATGTGTAAAGAGGGGAGAAAATCAACTTCAAAGGAAGGTGCGCCCGATGCTCTAGTTACTGCCCTTACGAAGAAAACATTAACACTGTTGCCACCATTGTGAGAGAGGATCGACGAATTACCTTAAGATCACTTTCTGAAATACTGAACATTTCATTGGGTCCCACCTACACGTTAGTGACACAAACATTAGACATGAGACGTGTTTGTGTGCGATGGGTTCCAAGACTATTGATTCCCGAACAAAAGGACATTCTCATGCAGGTCTGCATGTGGGTAAAGATGATGATTGAGGAAGCTGCGGAGTTCATTTTAAATGTAATCGCTGCTGGTGAGTTTTGGCTACATCATTTTGATTCTGAGAGCAAACAGCAAAGCTCAATTTGAAATTCTCGGTCATCTCCAACCCCCAGAAAAGAAAAAGTTGTTGCTTCTGCTGGGGAAGTTTTGGTCATCTCATTTTTTGATATTCATGGAATGGTTTATCAGCATGTTGTACCTGCACACACATCAGTAACTGGACAATACTACAGGGATATCCTGAAAACATTGCAAGTCCATATCAGGTTCAAAAGACCACATTTCCATGAAGCAGGATGGAAGCTGCAACACAATAATGCCCGGCCGCATATTGCCAATGTTGCTGAATATCTTGCAAAAATCAACGTGAAGTGCATCCCTCACCCTCCCTATAGTCCGGATTTAGCCTCGTGTGGCATTTTCTATTCCCTAACTTGAAGAAATGCCTTCGTGGGAAGCATTATCCATCATCAGAAGCAGTGGTGAAGGCTGCGGAGGCGATTCTGAAGGATCTCTCAAAAATGTTTTCCAGCATGACTTTGAAGACTGGTAGAAACGCTGGGACAAGTGCATCGCATTCAGGGGAGACTATTTTAAAAAGGAACATCAAAATTATGAGGATGAGTAAAGCTACGTTTTCAAAAAATTGTGCTCATTCTTTATTGTACAGCCCTCGTGTATATATGTATATATATACCTCTGAGTACAATGAGAGATTTGAAATGAGTCCTTTAGTAATGCAATTTTTGTTGTAAGGTATTGGATATCACATTCAATATGCAACATATGCACTATAACGTTCGCAAAAGTTAAAGGCATATTGTGACTGCGGTTCATGAAATTAAAATTCCAGGTTGCAAACACTAAAAATTGCTCTTTATTCCCGTAGAAACGCACTTTGGTCAACCCTTACAGTAGCAGAATTACGTCACATACACAATAAAACTCAAGGTCATCCACCACTAATAAGATTCACTCCCAAAGTACAGCTGTTCGCGCACACGAGTCCAATTAACAACTGTTACCCATTGACGAGCTGTGGCTTCCTTTTTATAGCTTACTCACTATTCCGGAAATTTGTGGACAATATGAACGCTGGGCTAGTTGCTGGCTGTTGCCAAGTGTAGTAGTTGTATTGTCAGAGGTTCTGTACATAGCACGTGTTAGCTGCCAGCAAAGGTTCTGCCTATTTTCACCGTAATTAAATGGCACATTAAATATTCCTAAAACATTAAAGTCTTACCTTGGCACAGCTTAAAGGAAGGAAAATTTCCAATCCAGTAACCCACTTTCCGACTACATGGGCCTTTCCCGGAGATTGAAATACAGGTACGCTCCCTTTTTCTAAGTATGTAGCTGCTCCACTACAAGTTCGTGACACTGTATGTGCACTACCTATACCACAAACGTCTACAGTTAATTGCCGGGCTTTTGACAAATCTGAACTTGCCCTATATTGTGGATTGGATAGCTTTCGTAAAAACTTGTTCATATTAAATGTAATTTTGTGCCCTGGGAATGAATCACTTCACCTTTGTTGATCGAGATATCACTTGTCCCATCTTCGAGGAACATGTTCACAAATTCGGATCGCAAACACTGGAGAAATTTTATGTGTATAATATTTTAATGTAATATTAGCAATATTTCAGCTCGAATTCGACTCACAACCGTTCACTTTAACAAAATAACAAACCCTACTCTGACCGAGCGTGATGGCTCAGGCGGTTTGGTCTGTGACGCGCATTCCGGAGTCTCGCGGTCGATTCCCGTGGCCGACCTAGCTGACCCATCGGTTTTTCTGGGGTTTTCCCGGGTCGCTAGGCGAATGCTGGTTAGGTTAATTACATCCCCCGAATTTCCTGTTCCTCCATTTCATCCCCATTATTATTTCACATCATCTTTCGTCTGGTGGTCTCTTTCAGGGTAGGAGTGTAGGAGGATGCTTCGGCGGTGTATGGTAGGATTATATGCTCTGTGGAAAAGCTACTTCCTCCTCCGGTAGGTTGGTTGCCGAACACAGACCCCCTGCTGGGATCATTTCGGGATGCCAGCCAGGGATCTTCTGCTGGCGATCGCCTGCTCTTGGACCGTTAGGGCTCGGCTGCTAGGCTCGTTGCCGTCCCGCTTTAGGGGAGCGAATTCGTTGTCCTGGCCTTTCGGGGGAGTCTATCCGTAGGGGAAGGGATCCGTCCCTTTCAGCTGCCAAAGTGCGGGCGCTGCGGACCCTTAGCACTCGTGGTACCTCTGACGTTACTGGAGGAACCTCGGGCCGAACAGCCGAACCCCTCCTTCGGGAGTTGTTCGGATTGGGATGGTCTCGAGGGGGCAGTGTGTTCCCGATACCCGTGGGAGATTGGGTACGTCTTCGGATGGGGTTGAGGGAAGCCATTAAGTTTCCGGGTACTAGCCTGCTTAGCTAGTAGAAGGTGTGCTAGATCACCAGGCGGCCCCACCGAGGTAGTCTTCACCTTGAGTGTTGACGCGCGTAAGTGGCGTATCCACTTCCGTCCCTTCTTGTGTCCCTAGGACAAGATGGGGGGGGGGCTTGTTAGGAAACTAGGTCTTGCCCTAATGGAAAGCCCCACGGAGGATGCCGGGCGCCCTTCACGGGATAGCTCGGATAACTCCCTGGTTGAAAGAGGCTCGGGTCTTGTTCCTACGGGTTCAAGGCTAATGGGAGTAGAACCTCTGGACTCAACTCTCGGGGGAGTCTATATCCAAGTAAAGTGTAGGGTCACTGCCCTCTGTACGGTCGTGGCTCCTTGGGTCGGTCGCCCTCTGTCTCCTTCGTCTCATCCATCCTCTCAGGGGTTGCCCCACTTGGGGGCATGGGTACAATGGGCCCAGCATGGTGGCCTACGTACCAAATCCCATCCGTAATGAAACCCTAATCCCAAACCCTACTCTGAAAACGAACTGAACGTTAAATCGGTCTGTTTCTAACTGTGTGCAGTAGGTGCAGTGTTTATTTATACTTGAGATAAGCGATGTCAGGAAGGAATGTTGTTTTTCCGGCTTATCTGTGTTGAATGGAGAGGTGTTGAGTAACCATAACCATATGACAGATAAAACGTGCATCGCTCGTTCTAAGTATTGTAGAGATTGGATTTTTTGTACGGCCATGATCAGAAAATAGTACCATATTCGGTAGCACTGGTAGGAGGGGCAAGGTTAGAATTGGCTGGTGTCTGCAGTAGGGCCCGCCTCCATATGTCTTAAACTTCTGCAAAGATTATAATGGTGACTTAACGTCAAAACAGTAACAATATATGGAAAAGTCGCAATATCAGACATGTAACAACTTAGTTGTTAGTTCATTTGTCTCTAATATTATTTAAAATATCAATTGTATTTCTTTAATTGGCCTTAAATACCATCTTACAGGAATTTATAGTCGCATATTCCCTAAAAATGTGTAGTGTTTAACGCCCGCTTTTACTACATACGGCACCGAAGGCGATGAAACTGATGATACATGAGATGAAGATGGAGCACCGGTTGAATGAGATGGCGGGGGAAACCGGAGATCCCGGAGAAAACCCGCCCCAGCGCCATGTTGTCCATCACAAATCTCACTTTGCAGTCGCCTGGGATCGAACCTGGGCCGCCTTGGTGAAAGCCAAGCGGTCTAACCACTGAGCCATAGCGCGGCCCGAACATATTCCCTATATTTAACATATTTTCATGTTCTAGTACAATCAGAACATGTACATGATGCCTTTCAAATTAAAGAAGCATAAAGTACTTCTAAAGAGTTGGCTATACTTTGAAACGTAAATACAGTAGAGTGTACATGATAATTACGTAGTTTATCTTTACTTCTAAAGTTACAGTTAACAAAATTTTATTGTCAAACTAGCTTTAAAACATCTGTAATGTTGTGTAGGTTATTTGTCAAAGTCTAATATGCAAATTATGAATATTGTGAAACAGAACCACAATATCAGCACTCCGTTACTGAACTCCATGAATTAGAGGGATATTACCAAATGATGTTATCGTATCAAAGATATTTTGTTCCATTTGTACTCTGCCTTTAACTCCATTCAGAGGCGGCTGATGTTAAGGAGCACAAGAGCACGTGAACCCCCAATATTTGTCTTGTAGAAGCCCTTTTCGTCTTTTCATTCGTTATTTGTATTTACCGCGGTCTTTGCTTAATGTGTAGTAAGTAAACGGCGATTGCATGAGTATTAGGTAACTTTGTAGGTAGCACACTTCTCTTGTTCTAGCATATTGTCGCGAACCCGTATCTGCGATCGCGCGGCTAGTTTACACAAAAGGAACTGATAGGTGGGCAGTGTGAAAACCAAGTGCCGGCAGACAAGATAACATGCAGATAAAGGTCTGCCGAAACAAACAAACTGAGAACAATGGAAATTTCCAGTTACTTCTGGACTGACAGAGATAATTCGGTTTCTGGTTTATTTTAGAATGATCTAGAAATTATCATGAGATATATAAACGATTGTGACACGCCAGCCGGGCAAGTTGTGAAACAATGTTGTGAACGAGAGACAGCTGGAAGTGTTATTGTAATGTGTAACGATATGTTTTAGTTACAACTTTTTATATGAATATTATTTTCTGATATGACTTAGTAGGCAATGTAATGACAATATTAAAAACAAATATATGTGTAACTATGTGATTGGCCGTAGTAATAAGTGTATTACGTATTGTGATGATGTAGCATTAAATCGGCCAATCACAAAATTAGTAGAGGAGTAACGATAGTTACTGAAAATCAATATATATATATATATATATATATATATATATATATATATATATATATATATATATATATATATATATTCTTTAGTAATGTTTCATGACGATGGAAAAATGTCGCGGTTGGGCGCCAAATTTGTGGCGTTATTCCTCCACTTGCAGCAGATAGGATGCACGTTGGTTCTCCAACTGAATCAGTCACACGTTCGGGCGACATATTTTTGGCTCGATTAAAATGGAGAGAGATTAAGCTGGAAAATAACGCCACAAATTTGGCGTTCTAACTTCCGGGCTTCGAATTGGTAGCAAGTTTATTTACCCAACGGTCAAAGGAAACGTCCAACTATTATCTACACATCGTTAGAGAATCAAGACGATCAACTGCAAGTTAAAATACTTCAATATATGAGACTCCGAAGCGGACGTAAATTGCCAGAAAGGATGGATCATCACCACAAATATGTCGCCCGAACGTGTGACTGATTAGGTTGGAGAACCAACGTGCGTCCTATCTGCTGCGAGTGGAGGAATAGCGCCACAAACGAGAGATAACAGTGTTTGTTATTGTCATCATCCTTGGTAGACTGATGGTGTACGTAAGGTAATGCTGCTGGAATCTATAAGAGTATTTTTACGAAACTAAAGAAGATTTTTATTTTCCGCAACTCGGCCTATTAATTCTATGAACCCACAGTCAAAATATCATGTAACGTTTGAAGTTCTGCGCATGCGTAACGACAAATGCTACAGACAGGCATTGGTTGGGTACGCCCAGATCATAGCACAATTACGATGTGCACGTTAATTCACATTGGCAACGCCAGAGTTCTTGGTCATTTCTGGGGTGTGCTACTTACTATCTATAGAGTATAACTGTAACCATCTCCAAATACAAAGAATGTTTACAACTGCTAGGGTTCTCAGCCTTTGCTTTGTTGCTTTATGTTGCTTTGAATACGGTGTGCATTTACAGTCCAGTTTCTAAACAGATGTTTTGTTTTTAACACTGTGATAAACTTGGAATTTCTATATAATTAGCAGATGAGACAATTGTGAGTTTCCTAGTACATCAAGTACAACTAGTGCTTTAGCGCAAAACAATTACTCTTTGTTGTGTGCAGTGACCTATCGCGAGGTTTTTGGAATCTTTGTGACTGTTGAACATCTCTCAAGAGGTAGCTATGAACTCGGTGGATTCCATTTTAAGAAATAAATTAAATAAAGTGGCTTACGAAGAAGAAATGTAATAAAGCGACTAGGACGTCCGTAGTCCAATTTGAGATTTGGGCGTGTTACAAAAAACAGAAGCGGGACTACAGAGGCAAATTTAACAACAATGTATACACAACCAGTAACTGGCTATGTAATTGCGGTATTCGAAATGCGCTTGTTTGCTTTCCGTGCCTTATGTTTAGCTCTGAAGTGAGTAATTGGACAAAAGTAAGATGTGCCGACTTGGTATATCTTAGTGGAAAGATAAGAAGCACGGGGATTCACACTGACGTGAAAATGCATGTATTCAGTTCGTCATGTTTGGTCGTGTGCATATTAATTCTCAGCTCGACAGACTGTCAGTAGAGCGACACAATAACCAAGGTGATAGGAAGAGATACATTCTTTATAGGTTAATAGACTATATAAAATATTGTGGGGCGTTTGAGCTAGCACTCCCTAGTTGTAGTGGTGGTGGTAGCAGTAGCAGATAGGGCTAGTGTGCATTTTAAGTGTAGGTCTTGTGAACACCCACAAGCCGCCACTGACTCCAATGGTCATATCGTCGGCCGTTCTACTTTGGAACATATCGAAGGTGTTACCTCGTATTCGTTGGATTTTAGTCATTAGATCACGTACACATCCACACTCTCATTTGTAGTTCCAGACTCTGGGAAGATGAGGAATTATCTTGGTCGTAGAAAAATCCCCTCCCCCACCGCCGAGACCCCTAACACGGCAGGCAGGTGCTCCATCGACTGAGCTACGGGTCCAGCAATTATATATTTTATCGCAAAGCAATGTTTGATGAATGATCGAAAAGGTAAAGTTATCAAGGAGAGATAAACAGAGAAGGGAAGAAGACCAAGAATCCCAGGTTGAGAGAAGGATGACAAAGAGAAATAAACATATTGACGTCCAGCATCTTCTAGGACGTGATACGAAGATTTAAAAGAAAAATCTCTATCTAAAACTACCCTATATATGTAAATACAGGAATATTTTAATTTTCTCAAAAAAATACCTCTAACGATTCTGAATCTGATAGAAGTGTCCAGGAATCACTTCTGGATTCTATTACTTTCTGGATAATTACTAACCAATAAATAGTCAGAGATAGATAAAGTATTACTGCACGTGAATTTTATACCTCGTTAAAACAAGCAATTTGTATGAAATACATATTTTATTAAATTAACCATTTCCGAGATATTTTCTTGTTATCAATTTGATTTTTCAATATTTATAGTGTTCTCAAATGGTATATCGTTACTCATTTTTATCTCATGCTTTTTAAAACGATTGCACTTCGGAGCCATCACATAGGGACCAGCTCTTAAAGGATTTGATTATCCGTCAGTCCACTATATTCCCCTATTGCCACTGTACCTGCAAGGAAATATGTAACAAAAGTACTTCTGGAAAAGGCTATCTCGATTAACATGAATTGGAAAAAATATGTTTTTTGCAAGAATGCTTTGTAGAACAGAAAGTAGAGAATGAATAAATGAAATGTGTAGTGCTTAGCGTCCGCTTCTACTGCATGTGGCTCCGTAGCTGATGACACTGATGATACAGGAGACATGCTGGAAAACATTTTTGAGAGTTGCTTAAAAATCGCCTCCACAGCCTTCACCACTGCTTCTGATGATGAATAATGCCTCCCACGAAGGCGTTTCTTCAAGTTAGGGAATAGAAGAAAGTCACATGGGGATAAATCCGGACTATAGGAAGGGTGAGGGATGTACTTCACGTTGATTTTTGCAAGATATTCAGCAACAGCATTGGCGATATGCGGTCGTGCATTATCATGGTGCAGCATGCAGCTTGCTTCACCGAAATGTGGTCTTTTGTGCCTGATATGGACTTGCAAGTTTTTCAGGACATTCATGTAGTATTGTCCAGTTACCGATGTGTGTGCCGGTACAACATACTGATAAACCATTCCATGACTATCAAATATTGAGATGACCATAACTTTCCCAGCAGAAGCCACCACTTTTAGTTTTTGGGGGGTTGGTGATGAAGGAGATTTCCACACTGAGCTTTGCCGTTTGCTCTCAGGATCAAAATTATGTAGCCAAGTTTCATCAGTAGTGGTTGCGTTTGAAAGAAACTCCGGATCTTCCTCTAACATCAACTTCAACTACATGCAGACCTGCATGCGAATGTCCTTTCTTTCGAGAATCAACAGTTTTGGAACCCATCGCTCACAAACATGTCTTATGTGTAATGTTTCTGTCACCAACGTGTGAGTGGCACCCAGTGAAATGTTCAGTATTTCAGAAAGTGGTCTTAAGGTAATTCGTCGATCTTTTCTCACAATGGCGGCCGCAGTATTGATGTTTTCTTCCGTAAGAGCAGTAGCTGGCTCACCGGGTCCACCTTCCTTTGAAGTTGATTGTCTCCCCTCTTTAAGCATTTTAAACCACGTTCGAGCTGTGCTGTAGGGAAGAACATACTCTCCATAGGCCGTCCTCCTGTAACATTGTATAGGCCTCAACTGAAGATTTGTTGAGATGAAAGCAGAATTTCAAAGCCGCATATTGTTCCTCGCGTGTTACCTCCATTGCAGCCGTAGGCGATACTAAACATGTCTGAACATGCCTGGTTCTAACAGGTTGGAACCAGGACTACCAACAATGAAACTACTATGGTGTGCATGATTCACATTGAGCTAACATAATATAACAAGATTGAACTTTATTGCGTAAAATTATGACCGTAAAAATTATGATAATTCTTTATTGAACAGCCCTCGTAAAGCACTGGTGGAATGACGGTGGGGGAAATCGGCGAATCCGTAGAAAACCCGCCCCAGCGCCGTGCTGTCCCCCAGAAATCTCACTTTGCGGTCGTCTGGGATCGAACCTTAGTGTGAGTAGAAAAATTTACGTGCATGCAAAACGTATCTAAGACCTCTTGTGTTCAGGGGCTCTCAAAATGCACGTTCGGTGGAATGCATTAGCTGTGTAGGTGTTAGGGAAAATAGCCCTCCTGCAACTAAATATAATGTATAAAGCAAAATGTCGTACAATGGATCAGTTTGATATATAACGAACATGAGATCAAAAGGCTTACCTTATGACCCCGGCGACGCAGCAGAACCTCTTGTAGCGAGGGCCACCAAATCGTACAGGAAACACACAGGGAACACGGTGAGACCAGTCTCCTTTATGAGCGAGGCACAGGTACCAAAGAATAACGTAGGTTCTAGTTATGATGGATGCTGCATGTAGCTCAACAAAGCCAACAAGGAAAACAGCGATGCCCCCACATCAGCTCGACCTGCGTACAAAAATTATGTCTCAGGAATCAACTCGTTCAGTAACAGACCGTACACCAGGTTTCTATCCAGTGGCTCCCCCTATTGTAATCATATGAAATCACGAAGTTGTGCTGAAATCAATTTATCTGTTAGTTAGGAGGTCAACAGAACGCTAACTTGCAGTTTAATTTCAGTGCTGTTACACCCAGACCAAACATGACTGGTCCGTAGGGATTGCCTATCGCCAGAGGCAAGATTTTGTGGTGACAATTATTTATAAAATTTGCATTAATTATTTTAATTGTTGGTGTTTTATGGTTTTTAACATAAATTCGCAAATTTTGGGGAAGAATTGATGAGTAATGAAATGGTGAAAAGAAAAGTAACAGGTAACTTGAGTAACAAACTGTTAAAACCCCTTTTTGCCAAATTAAAAGATTTTATTTGAAATCAGCAGGCAGCAGGTAACGGGAATAAGGCCAAACATTACACATCAGGCATCGCCAAACTGCAGCTTACACAAGTGATATTTTCGCTTTTCATACTTGTTCTTTTGTCTGCTACAACTAAGTTATACGTAGAGAAGATCTCTCACTGCCAGCGTTTGACATCGGCAACCACAGACACTCAAGGGATGTTCACAGAAATTGCGATAAGAATCAGCTTTTGCCTTCAATGCCAAGAGTACTGTTACTACATCAAATCTGTTATCATTACCCCCGTGCCTTTGCTGTTCAACAATGTCACAAAGCTCTTTGCAATAAAGAAGAAAATCATAATCACAAGTAGTACTACTGGTTCTAAATGCATTTAGTTGTCCTTACATGATTTAACTCACCTATTCTCCATTTAGTAGCTAGCCTAGAAGGTTCAAACTAATGATCTAAAACTTTTATATTTATTACATCATCAGCTTCTTTTGTCATAATGGAGTTCAATTTAGACAAAGTTATACGGCAGCAAACTTTTAGATTCCCTTCTACTGCTTCTCTAACACTGGGATCCATGATATGATCTACAAGTACACTTATATGTTTCCAAAGCGACCTATCTCTAATATTTCACATTTGGTTCTCAGCGAGTTAATTCGGAATAACACAAAATGAGCCGCAGTTTTTTATTGGTATTCTAATATTGGATCCGTTATCAGTCTGCAATTTTCAGAAACAAATATTGTTGCTGTTGTACCTTTACAATATTGCAGCACCTGGCATCGCAAAACTGATAATTTAACAAATTTTGCACAGGAACTGAAAGCTTAACTTTTGGAAAAGAAATCAACAATTGCAGCAAAATAGCTGGCAATGTAAACTACTGAATTGAACCAGCTAGACCAGCGTGACAGTACAGGCAATGGTAATGGTTTATCTTCTAATTCTAGGTGATTTTCGGCTAGGTAATGTTTGTATTCGTTTTTTAACTTTTCGGCCTTTCGAAACATATTCTTAAGCTCTGAGGGACAATATTTTCATAAAATGAGACCTGAAGCTTTCCTGGCGACGAATGCGCTCACTTTCTTCTCGGGCAGCCAGCTTTGGCTGCTACTGGCCCACAGAGCTTTGTCTGTCTCTGATCCTAGCCACTTAAAACAAGAATTGCAGCTCCTGAGACTCACTTTCCGTCAAAACGGCTACTCCGAATATGTCGTTGAAGCCTCGATCACCAAAGCTAGGAAAGGGAAACCTGTAATACAGCAAGAGTCAGATAAGCCTACCGCTACAGCCTGCATCCCTTTTACCGGCAATCTATCCGGCAGAATCAGCAGAGTTCTCGCCAAATACATCAGGACCATCCACAAGCCACCTCCGAAGATTAAACATCTGTTGAGACCAGTGAAACATAAACTGGACTTCCAACTTTCGGGAGTGTACCGCATCCGCTGTGAATGTGGGACACCGTATTTACGACAAACCGGAAAAACCATCGCTACTAGAATAATCGAACATTAACGGAGCATTCGTTTAATGCAACCTGAGAAGCTTGGGCTTGCAGAGAAATGTTTTGAAAACGACCACAGAGTGAATTTTGGGGAGACGACTATCTTGGAAAAATGCAACAATTATTGGGAGCGGAGAACTAAGGAGGTTCTGGCGATATCCTCAGAAAGAGTACGCCTAATCATGATGCTGGATTTCAGTTCAGCTTCTCTTGGAAACCAGCCTTAAAAATGAAAATCCGTCGAATTAAGAAGTAAAGATCAACACCTACAGCTTAATGATCAAGTTAAGTAGTTACGTTTCTTTGACACAATTTTCTATACTCACGCCATCTCCTGACCTGGTATTTAATTTACTGAAAACAGTCTTTTGTTCAGGAATGCTAATTTTGATAATGTTTTGTCTTTGTTGATAGTTATGTTATATCCAGTGTTTCCATTTGTGGCTATAACATTTTATAAATATCCTGATGATGGGAGAGATGCACACTCCCGAAACGTTGATATCTGATCGTCTTGTCCCCTAGCATGCTTCCCGAGAAGAAAGTGAGCGAATATCTTCATGTTAATGTAATGTCTGAGAGTAGCTTCTTGAAGTTCAGCACCTTTAGTCAAGATAATAGGACTTCTTTTGCTGTGCACGGTGTGATATCCAATAAATAACATTTCCAGTTAGCATACGACAAACAGTTCTCAGGATCAGGGACCAGCCCGATGCTGTGTTGTCAGTTTATTGTTGCACCATTTAGCTGTTATTTTAGTACGTATGATGTCATTTTATTGGCTTTGTTATCTTGCTTTCCTTAAATTTGTAAACACTTTTTGACGACCTCTAGCTTCATGCTATAAAGGCATGAATGTTAAATTAAAGTTCTATTTATGCAATTTGAAATAAATTTAAATTTTTCTATGCATACTAAAAATAATAGAAA
Source organism: Mantis religiosa (assembly GCA_030765055.1). Classification (NCBI taxonomy): domain Eukaryota; kingdom Metazoa; phylum Arthropoda; class Insecta; order Mantodea; family Mantidae; genus Mantis; species Mantis religiosa. Next base: position 60,190 of record JAUKNK010000281.1, read on the forward strand.
TTTTCTCATTTATCGCTAAAAATATTATACTTGAAAAAAGGAAAAATTCGCGAAAAAGTCGTTAAATACAAAAACTCTTTCCTCTGCCTATCGCCAAAGTTCTTGCACACACTCAGGTCAACACAACTCTTACTAAACTTTCACTGAAGATTTCGTAACTTTGCGACTCTCATTGAGTGACTGGCTCGCTAGCTCCAGCATCTAAGGGAGGGATATTAATCACTACAGTTGTTCAATGAGTTCTAACCGAAAGTCCGAAAACCCCGGCCTCTGTTACCCGGGAGCGATGTATAACTTCGGGGGTCTTTCCTTGGGGCAATACCTTGAGTCCAAAAATACCCCCCCCCCATCGACAACAACGTCAATATGGAATGGAAGTGGATATGCCACTTACGCGCGTCAACCCAGCAGGGAAGACTACCGAAAACCTCAGTGTGGCCGCCTGGTGATCTAGCACACCTTCTACTAGCTCTGCAGGCTAGTACCCGGAACTTTTTAGGCAACACTCTGCCCCCTCCGGGCGGCCGAAACCTGGCCGGAGGTACCCGATTTCCCGCGGGTTACGGGAACACACTGCCCCCTCGATTCCAACCCAATCCGAACAACTCCCAATCAGGGAGAGGCTCGAATGTTTGACCCGAGGTTCCTCTAGTAACGTCAGAGGTACCACGAGTGCTAAGGGTCCGCAGCGCTCGCACTAAAGCAGCTGAAGGGGACGGATCACCTCCGCCATGAGCATTTTTAGAAAAAAGCTCTGTATATATTTTTGTGAATGTCTTTGAACAGATAATCTAAATCAAAAAGTTGGTTAAATATCAAATTGTGTATTTAATTTTATGTCTTCTAAGGATACGACACAAACATTTACAAGAAAATACCGCTATCTAAAGTACCATTTACATGCAACATTTTTCATAAATTGTAACTTTTTTCAAGACTGGTTCTATTGATACTGATTAAATTTCGATATCTTTATGATATTTTAGTATAAAAAAGTTAAATATTTTGAATATACTGGGAGTGCCCTTAAAGACCTATTTATAATGAATGGCTACTGCATAACTGATGAACCGTAACAGATAAACAAAATCTTATCACAAAAAAATGCACATCCCGTTAAAGCGTAATTACTCTGTCAAGTGCATACTCTTTTAAGTTTTTTTGTGTGTAATTTACGTCCTCCAACGTTCAGTAATAACCGACGGTGAATGAAATGGGTGAAATGATGCTCAAGTGTGTCCAGGGTCCATGGAGTTTAGAGATACCCGACATTCGTCCTTCAGAATAAGGAAAACCCCCGGAAAAACCCCTTATCCAGGTAACTCACCCTGACCAAGATTTGAACTCGGGACCTCTTGAACGTGAGGCAGACATGCTACCATCTACGCTACCGAGGCGGGCTTTTGGAGTTAGCCAGTTCCGGAAATTACTAGTTATTGGTGTCACTTCTCAAAGCCTTACACTTTTTTCAAGCAGCAAGCGTTTGTTAGCTTTTTGTGTTCTGGCCCAAAAAGTAAATGGAATTTAAAAGTTACCACATAGCAACCAGCTCTTAAACGAGTTGACCATCACTCTCTGGTATTCTGTTTCTGGGTAGAAGTGTCGGCGGGTGTCTCGGCGTTGCATGGCAGTATGATATGTTTCTGATAAACACCTCCTCCTTCACTAGGACGGTCTCCGATCTCCGAGCCGGCCTAGAGGGCCGTTTCAGGGCACGGTAGGACGGATGGCAAGCCTGCCGGGAGTTTTCCGAGATCTGGCAGGTCGGCTTCCAGTCTGCGAGTCGCTGGTGGACTATTTTGTGGCCACGGTAGGTGGTATGCCAGTTGTACTGGGCTTCCCGGTAGTTTTAAGCTGATAAATGGTAGGAAGCCTGCACTCTGCAATGTCGTGACTCCTTGGAACGGTCGTACGCTGTCTTCTCTCGCCTCATTCTTCTTCCGGGGATGCATAGGCACAAGAGTTTAGACTGGTCGACATGACTTATCCATTGGTTCACTGCGCCTTGTATTTCAAAGTATTTTACCTAAATTGTGACCTTTTACAACATCTACATTTTTGTGCAGTAAGATTTCATCTATATCTTGCGATTTACCGGTTATGAAAAGTTCATCTGAGGATATTCCAAGACAATTCAATATTTGCATTTCACATGTCATAAAAGTAAATTTAGATTTATGGTAGTTTAATCAAAATCGTTACCACCATTTTTAGCAAATGTTAGTTTTTGAAAAATTTTGCGTTCAAAGGTTTATGTGGGCTGGAGGTATTTTTTAAAGCGTTTACGTGACATCCTTGGAAGATCTTCAACTTCCATACTGTGACTGTGTGGGTTCGTGGAATTAAAGGTCCTGGTTGCAGAAATTCAAAAATGCTCTTTATTTCCGTAAATAGACAGTTTGTACACCCTTGGCAGCAAGATGACGTAACACATACCAATACAATCTATCGTGGTTTCTGCACTCGTAGATAAACAAAAGAGTTCACTTTCAAATCAGAGCTGCACGCACACAATTTCGACTGTCCCGATAAACTAGCTACGGCTTATTTTATATTTCCACTCATCTTTCCAGAAATTAGTGGAATCTTCTCTAGCTATCAAGACGGCACCAGAAGAAAGACAAAACTTCCAGTCATCTGTCTCTTTCTTTCTGTTTCACCAAGATTTTATCTCCGCGCTACTCTATCTGTGGCCTTTATAGTTGCAATACTTCAGAAGCTTTCATTTTAATGCTGGTTTTGCTTTGTTTTAGTTTTATTAGCATTTGTTTCAGTTATTTAGTCTTCAGGCTTTCTATGCCACAGGAAATATAAGGGTAGTAAATTTAATATTTTATATATAAAGATAAGGTGAATAAAATCTGTACCACGTATAGGTGTAATTCACCCATAAACCTGAAATCGAAATTTCACCAGAAATGCATCTTTTATGACTCGTGAAACTCAGAAAATCATTTTTGAAAAGTGGTTTTTGGTGGGTGATTTCTCAGCGAAACAACCTCGTATAATAACGATTAGAAAACATTAAATGTATTGTGGTAAAGTGAGGAAGTTTCTGCATTATTTAAATGAAACCATTTAATAATACTAGTTAAGTTTTGAGATGCATAGAACAACTGTGAAACAAATTTATTAGGTGTTAACTTACCTTGTCATCCATGTCTTCAACCATAAGAATATAAACAGCAATGCTTCATGCTGCTTTAAATACATGGTTGGAAATTTTTAAGATATTGAAAAATCATTTATTTAAAATTGAGGGTAGACGTAGGAACATTTCTCATTGTTGATAGAATCAATGAGAGTTGGAATGAATTGCTTGTAGCAGCCTTTCAGGGCTATCCTCTCAGCATGAAAAAATTACTCTTCTGCTAGCAGAATTGATTGATTAATTATTAATATTGATGAATTATTATTATTACCAACGGTTGCTGTTTTGTTTAAATTCTAAACAAAAGGTATGGCCAGAATGTATCTTTAGAGAATTAATAAAAATGCCATATAAAAGCTAAAATGTAAATGTATAAAAAAGGAGTTTGCGCGCCCCGGCCACGCCCGTCGCAACAGTGCTTTGTGACAGTACTAAGTTTGGTATTTAACCGACATTTGCTACTTATCACAAACACAGACACGCAAGACTATTTCTTTATTTTTTATTTAGGGAGGATCAAAACATGTATTTTGAGCGGAATACAATAATTCGCCGAATAATACGTAGTACATAACTTAACTATGGAATTTTAATCAAAACCGTTAGAGCAGTTTTTGGGAAAGTCAAAATTTCCGGAATATTTTCCAAGTAAAGCTTAATATGTGATAGGGAACGTTTTTTTTAAATCTTCGTGTGACATTTTTGGTATACGTTGAACTGAAATAACAAGTTTGCTATTTAACCATGCCATGTTGTTTACAGGTATTACTCAACACAGCGTTGAGGCGTATCGACCTTCAGGTGACCAGCGCTATGATCCGTCTCTTATCGGATCGATTATAAGATGAAATATTAGTAAGTTTACGAAACACAAATAGAGTGATTAGAAGCTGCGTGTGTCTATGTGATATGTTACCGGTGTATGACACATTGTTGTCCAGAAGACATTACACTGGACTCACCGTGTATGTGCGATAAGCTCAGGTAAACATCTATGTATTGCGAATTTTTCCCGATACGCTTTTTCGCTTTGCCATGTAGTATTGTCACCGATGGCATTCTTGATTTGCTGCGACAAGAGGGAGCCGGCGCGTGGGCAGGAGAGCTCGAAGATTGCCAAGAGAGACAGAGAGGGGCTGTCTTTCTCTTGCTGCTACGAATGCTTTTGGAGGTCTAAGGCACTCTAGAAACAATTACTGGAGGTATAAATGTCGGCAAAGTGTTAGAAGCGGTGGATTATTGCAGTAGACGTTTGAAGTGTACAGCAGTGGAGCACCGAGGCGACCTTGAAGACAGCTGAATGTCACCTTCACGTCTTTTTACTACAACAAAGAGTGTTATCAATTTCTACAAACCAAACTTTTGATTCAGCGTAACCCTCGCAGGAGGCCCAACTGCCCCGTTCTTCGCGTGACTGTATGTTCCTTCATGCGTTAAAACAGTTGCATAAGGCAAAGGGGAAATTCCAGTTAAATGCACGGCAGTGGTGCTAAATATTACCTGCTTCAAATGGGAAGAGATCTAGGCTGTAGCGAATCAGATGCGTTGGAGCCTTCAGCGTTGTCACCTCGTTATCCATACTCCTTTTATAATTCCCTCTCTCTCGCACAATTGCGAGTGTTCGTGGCAATAACGCAAACTGAATTGTCCATAGTTTTATAATAATGCAGATGTTGAAATCACTATTGCAACATGGATATTCGTATATTACGTAATTGTTTTAAATATTTAAAGTTAATTATAGTTTATGAATTACTTATTTTTCTAATCCAACGAAAATACCAGAGGTACATCCGTATAGTTGTGAATGTTACCCACGTTAAGAGATAATTCGTCATTGTCATTATCTTCAACGTCTGAGTACTGCAAATTTATGATGATAGGTTCCAAAATCTCGTTACGTGCTATTTATTTCCAAAAGTTGCCTTCTTGTATTTTATCTGATGTCTCACGCAGATTTCCCAGTCTTGTTGTGTTCCTTGTGAATTTCTTCGTGAATAAGTCGTTCAACGTCAGCCAGTTTAAAAGTATTATTTCTGTTTGCAACATAATTTGAGCCCACATTAACTCAATTGGATTGTTCTAGCAGTAGTAAGGGAGGGGGGAAGGTGGATCACGTCTCATAGATCCAGCTGATACACGGTCTCATGGAAGAGTAACTGAATAATGTTGCTTTGAACTCTAGAGTAAATAGAGATTACGAACCATTCGTAAACAAAGATATAATGTGACCAGACACGTTCCGCCAGGCTAGCAAGAAGTGTATTGTTTCCTCTCATCGAATTTAACAAACACCTTGGCTTATTCAAAGTACACATTTCTTTTATCACGTCATGACAAATGTTTACGTTTCAGTTCTGAGTAATTTTAAATATACGTTCACGCATATATGCCAAACAATAATGATATTCATTACAGTGCTTACGTCGCAATGCATTGTTGTAATGTAATTGTATCTACTTTATTTATTTGTATTAGGAAAACTATTTGAGCTAAAAACATGGGTATTTTACGGTAACGTTAAATACATTACTCTCTCCTTCATCATGGATCAGTTTCTGCAAGAATGTGAATTTTTGTCTTAGCGCGAATAGTATGTATTACAGGTCACATATTATTGTCGTCACACACGACTTAGGTGGAATGCAATACAACACCGCAGTACTCCGATTGGTTGTTCACCCAGTAGTGCTCAAGCACAAACACCTTCCCATTTGAAACACATAATAGTTCTCCTTCTTAGTGTCGGTACACAGTAAAAACGTCGTGTAGAATAATCAGACGAATTAAATGTTTAACGAAAAGGTTATTTCTAAACCTTCATCTAAACTTTGGTATGGACAGCAACATTCATTTTTATACTCAGTTACTTGAAGATTAAAAGGAATTCAAGTGAAGCCTTCAGTAAAATAAACCTTAGGATTAAATCTTCATTCAACTTGAGTAAAAGTTTTAGAAAACAGTCTTTCACGTCTAATATCTGCTTAGTGGTTATGAACAAGCCTGTCAGAAACTTGTGTGGTGTCTGTTTTGTGTTTTTCTTTCTTTCTATCTTAGTAACTTTCGTGGTTTTTAGTTCCTGCATATGACCTGTCTGTTTCTAGTTCCATATAACTCAAACCAGTCGTACCTTGAGTTGTTTATTTTTTATGTAGCAGCAGCAGCAGGGCCAAGACGTCACACTATAACCAAGTTATTGAGTCTTGGAACACCCACACACTTTGTTTGGGAAGCTGCAAATACGAAACAAGCAAGGACCATCCCCTCTCGACCTTTTATGTTTATTACTCCAAGAATATTTTTGTAAAACCGCGATAAAGAATTTAAGAAGCAATATAAGACGTATTTGCAGTTCAACCTAGAATCTAATTTCACTGGAATAATATATATTTTCAGACATCCTGGATATAAAAAACAAGAAAATAAATGGAAAAGTCTGTTGAATATGAAAATCTGAAGTTCCGCTTCTTCCAGGTATGAGACAAAAACATTTAGAGAAAATGTCCCTACTACAAACTACCCTTTACTTTCTGACAGGATTTCTATTTTGCTACACATGCGATGATTGAAGATGCTATGATCCCCACGTTGTAACGACATATGTAGCAGGATTCCTCCGTTTTTGCGAGTTTCGATGCCCCAAAGTTGCGGCAACATATATAGCAAGATTCTTGCTATTATCTCGTTTCCCGTCGTTGGTCTAACTTCGTCAATCTTACCTTTGTCCAAAATATTATGATTTGATGAAGAAGATGTTCCCCGAAGTTATCACGAAAATCCTTAATTATGCCTGAGCTAGCTTTAAATATTCTTTTGTTATATTCTTACTTACGAGCTTTGACAACTCTAAGTTACAAGGGGGGTAACAAGTGAAGAAATCATTATGATTTTTAATTTAAATTTCTATAAGAAATCAATTTTTGTTTATTTCTTGTAACACCAAATTCATTACAGTTCTTATCACAAAACTTTGCACTGTGATTGGAATCAATCTTATACTTCAAACTGAACTAACACTTAAATATTTTCGAGCAATTTAAGAAGCGTCCGATCTCTTCGGCGTTCCAGTAGGAAAGACCAATTTTCTTTCGGTTTCTACACCAAGATTATTTAAACCTTCGTTACTATCGTTACCCATATATTACTTTTATATGTTTGGCCGATTTACTACTACGTAACTACATTACATAACATAATTATTACTACAGCCAATCACAAAATTACATATATTTTTACACAATTTTGATTATTTTTCATTTATAAATTTATAAATTTTTAAAACCCTTTCTAAATGTAAAAAGAAAGAAGTCTTACAACTTTCATTTTCTATTCGTTTGACCCTCTTTAGGGTACGTTGAATCAACCATTTCCCTATGTGTTGTTCTTTTCTTAGTTCACAGATTTTCTTCATCAGATCTGATCTTTTATTTTCCTTTCTTCTTCCAAAATAATGGGTTTGTATTTTAATGTAGATCTACCTTTGCTTCTTAAATTTCCGGTTTTAGTTATTACTTTCGCTGTCCCGTCAAGTAACGAATTTTCTGTGATTTTTAATTTTGCTAAGTCTTTTTCGGTTTCTTTAAACCAATTAGGTTTTATTTTACGGTTACGGAAGAAATCAAAGATTTGTTTAGTTAATCTGCTAGATTTCATTCTGAGTAGATGGCCATACATATTTATCCTCCTTTTTCTTATAGTATCTGAAAGTTTTTCAATTTTCTTGTAGAGAGCTTCATTCTTGATGTATATTATCTTATTATCTATACTGCCCTTTACATTTAGAAATTTCTCTAAAAAATTTATTTTCTCAGAAATGGCTCTAGCACTTTTTATTAAGGCGCCGTATGTTTATACCGAAATTAAGAATTGCTGTGTATAAAGAATCGTAATGGATTTCAAAGGAGTCTTGTTTGTTTGTTACGACACGAACAGGTGCAGCTGGTTGAGATGTTATAACAAAAGAAATGTAAGAAACAGTGTCCTTAGAAGATTCCTAAAGGGTAGCACTTGATTGTGTGAATAGGGCATTCTTTGGATCCTTCATAATGGCGACAAAATAGCCACAAATGGAATCTTTGGTTGAATAAAGAGGGCTTCCAAAAAGTGAAAGTGACAAAGATACACCCACGCACATCTGTGGACATTGGGGCAGTTCGTGTCTGGCAAGCCATTAAGAAAGTCTACAGCGTGAGGCCGATTAGGGCGGTCCACTTCTTCTATCTTGGTTGAGGACAGACCAGAAGAGGTGAGAGAAGATATTTGTCGGTTCATATGTACGTGAAGTACGAATTAAGTTTATCGAGTCATAAGTATTCCACCTTCAGTCTCTCTGAACAGTGAACTATTGGTAATCCTGGTAGGCAACTTCAAGTTCGATGTTCTGAGAAAAAGAAGCAGTCAATAAATCAGTTTGAAACGGGCATTCCAGTGTCATTTAACTATCCTTCTCACACATATCCACGCATACCTTGTGAGAAACCTCATTGCTTTACCCTGAGCTAAACACTATTTGATCTAAACTGTCCCGTAAAGGGGGAACTATTTGCCCACCAATATATTTGTTTCAAACCGACGCCAACGTGGTAATCCTTGTTCGCGAGTCGCCACATAAATTGCTTCAATGTTTAAGACATCTTCACGACAGTTAAAACTTATCTCTCGAATTTTCTGGAGTCCCTTCATTCTGAATGACGGTTACATAAGTAGTTAGTCTTTAACAGACACACAAAGTCTCACTAGGCACAAAGGTATATCGTTAGAAAAACAACTCTATGTCAAATAATTTTCTTTTGTTTACTAAACCGTTTCCGAGATACTCATTTTGCATTTCAAAATTAAAGTACTGTCACCGATCGCTTTGTTTCGTTGGAGCTGCAACAAGCCAGTGCCGGTCACCCGTGGGCAGGAAAGAAAGAGACAGATAGTGGCGTGCGCTAACGCTTGCCCGCACCATGGTAGGCTTCTCTTAAACACGCTCTCCTTCGGTAGGATAGTCTCCGGTATCCGGAACCGGTTCAGCACCACGGTGGATCGAATGCTGGCAGCACTCGGCTGCCGGGGAGCTTCAATCTAGTAAAGTGTAAGGACCCTGACCTCTGCACTGTCGTAACTCATTGTGTCGGCTGCCCTCCGTCTCATCTCACCTCATCCTTCCTCCTGGGGATTCCCCACTTCGGACACAGGTGCAGAGTCAGATTGCCTCCGCAGCATAATGAAATCCAAAATAAAGTATAGTGTGAACCACATAAACCTGAACCACTTCAAAAAGTCATAACGTTTGAACTAATAATAGGACACACGTGCAACTTTGGGAGAACATAATAAACAATTGGGATATTACATTAAACTATTTACATCTCAGAGAAAATGTTGGAAGAGTCCTCCGCCGGCATCTGACTCTACACACTGAAGTTTATATGAGTATCTTCGAGACATTTGTGGAGCAGTTGGATGATATCAAATTGAGTAGTTATTTCCAGCAAGATGGAGCAACCTGCTATATATCTAATGACATCATGGAACTTGTAATCAGTATCTTTGATAATCGAATAATCTCAAAATGTCTGTGACGCACCAGATCCCCTGACCTAACATTACCGGATTTTTTGTGGCGATATCTAAAAAATAGAGTATACAAGAATAGGACACGGACAATTGATGTTCTCAAGGAATACATTCGAACCGAAATAAGTAACAATGGCGGGGATGCTCTCCGTAAAACATCAGAGAATATGGTGAGACGAGTACAAACATATATTGATGCTGGTGGAGGACACTTCCAACATTTTCTGTGAGATGTAAATAGTTTAATGTAATCTGCCTTTTGTGTATTATATTTTCCCAAAGTTGCACGTGTGTCCTATTATTGGTTCAAATGAAACGATTGAGGTTTATTCTGTCGCGCCGACGGGCATAAAAGTTCGGCGCAAATAGATAACAGACGGATAGTGTTTCACGGAGATAAAGAGCTTGCCAACACAGATTAAGTTATGCTTCTGGAAGGTGATAGAACATTCAATTTCTGGATTGTTACAGAACAATCTCAAATTATCAATGAGGTATTTAAGGGAGCAACCACTCGCGAATAGTCAATCGAAAACACAGAGCAGTCGTAAACAGAAGTAAACAGCTGTAAAGATGTAACAGCAGTGTTGTAAACAGATGTAATCAGAACGCCGTTTGTTATGGTCAACGGCCTTGGTAGATTGTGATCGTGTACGTAACGTATTTCTGCTCTAATCTAGAAGTGTATTTCTACGGAAATATAGAACATTTAGAATTTCGAAAAATTGGACTTTTAATTCTACGAACCCAAGAAAGTCACAATATGGATCGCACTACAGATAGGAGACAATAAATTTTAAGGATAGTTATTTGAAGACTTTGTAGGGAAACTAATAAATGTAACACGTCTATGTTAAATGTGAGGGAAACTAACAAATGTAACACATCTATGTTAAATATGAGGTTGTAAAGTCCCTCTATTTTATGGAACAACTGTAGAAAAAAAAACAATAATATTCAGTGACCTAAGACACGTACCTTTTGTTTTATATTTGGAACTGTGTGTGCAGCAGCGCTTGGTTTATCCCAACAATAATACAAAATACAAAAGAGATGTTTTGAGTGTGTTAATTTAATATACCTCACCTTCTTATCTTCTGCCAATACTGCAAGGAACGAAGTCCTATAGTGTCGTGCACAGATTTAATAAAATCCAACAAATACCAATGTAATAACATCATATACAAGACCTGCTATTCTTTATTTTATATTTCTTTTAAAATCTTCTTACAAAAGATTATGACTTCCTCCGCAGTTTATATTTATATTTTAGTAGGCATCCAACGCTTCGATATCGAATTCCATGTAAATCCATATCTTTGCCCAATCCCCCCACACCACCCACAAGGAAAGGAATTTCAGGAAAGACATCTTTATATGTGTACATCCGTGAGCACCATAACTCAACAACAAATTACGAGGTTGGTCTGAAAAGTTTCCGACCTCAACAAGAAGATTCCAGCACTCGTAAAAAAGCCAGTCAATTTCGATGTACATTTGTTGACAGCTGCTCACCAAAGTTTGTCATTTTGGACGCTCAGTTGTTAAGTAACAATCGTTTGAGTGAGTTGATGTGAGTGTTTTTATGAAAATGGACACAATCGAGTATCGAGCTGTCACTAAATATTTGTATTTGAAACACAATACGCCTACGCAAATCAAAGATGAGTTGGATTCTGTGTATGGGGACTCTGCATTGAAATTTTGGGCAGCTGAATTTAAACGTGGCCTTGAGAGCTTGGGAGACGATGAACGTTCGGGACGTCCAAAAACTGCAACCACTGACGAAAACGTCGCCAAAGTTCACCAAATGGTGCTGGACAACCGCCAAATTAAAGTAAGAGTGATAGCAGAGGATATGAACATGTCAAAAGTACGTGTTTGTCACATATTAAATCAATATTCAGACTTGAGAAAGCTGTCCGCGCATTGGGTGACGTGTTTGCTCACGTTAGACCAAAAACGTGTTCAAATGAATATTCCCAACGCTCTGTAGGCACACAGGCCGCGATGTGGCTCAGTGGTTAGACCGCTTGGCTCTCACCAAGGCGGCCCGGGTTCGATCCCAGGCGACCGCAAAGTGAGATTTGTGGTGGAAACACAGCGCTGGGGCGGGTTTTCTCCGGGACCTCCGGTTTCCCCCACCATCGCATTCCACCGGTGCTCCATCTTCATCTCATGTATCATCAGTGTCACCGCCTGTGGTTCCGTATGTAGTAAAAGCGGGCGTTAAACACTACACATTTCATTTTCTGTTGGCACAGTTTAGGTGCAATAAATCCGAGTTTTGGCGCCGATTAATTGCTGTAGATGATACTTGGAAACACCCTTATGCGCCCGAAACAAAAATACAGTCCAAACAGTTGACTACAAAGGGGAAACCGGCTCCAAAAAAAAATTCAAAAAGCTGTCCTTTCGGCTACGAAAGTGATGACGACTGTTTTTGGGATGTGATGTAGTTATTTCAATCGATAATATTCAATAAGGAAGAACCATTACAGGAGTATACCACGCATCATTCCCTGACAAGTTGAAGGCAGAAATTGCGAAAAAACGGCCACATTTTCAGAAAACGAAAATCCTGTTTCACCAAGACATCGTCTCACACCTCAGCGGTTGCAATGGCGAAAATCCAGGAATTACGGTTTGAGCTGCTTGACTCACCAGATATAGCCCCAAGCGACATATTTTTGTTTCCTTGTCTGAAAATTACGCTCGGACGACAGAGATTTTTCTCAAATGAAGAGGCAATCACTTTCGTGAACAATTACTTTGCAGAGAAAAACGCCGAGTAACCCGTCCAGGGTTACAGAGATGAGAGTATCGCTAGGAGAAGTGTGTAGAGTTACAAGAGGACTATGTTGAAAAATGAACAATAAAAAAGAAAAATTTGAAAAAATGTCTTGTATCATTATTAGTTCGGAAGTTTTTCAAAGTAACCCACCTCGGTATTATGATGGTAGCATGTATGCCTCACGTTCAAGAGGTCCCAAGTTCAAATCTCGGTCAGGGTGAGTTACCTGGATAAGGCTTTTCCGGATTTTGCCTTATCCTGAAAGACTTAGGATAACTCTAAGCTCTATGGAGCCTGCACACATTTGAGCATCATTTCATCCATTCCATTCATCGTCCGATATGACTTAACGTTGGAGGACGTAAATTACACAAAAGAACCTTTTCAGACCAACTATGTATTGCTGTTATTCCTCGGATAAGTCCACAATGCTCTTAAAGATGTTCTCTCTCCAAGGACTATTTGATGTTTTTTCTTATTTAAAAATATATATCTATGTGTATAAATGCATACTTTTCTTTTCCTTGTTTAATCGTTGTTCATTTTTTCGTTTTATTATACTATCTATTTTCTTTAGTTTCACACATATCACGATACACATAGACACATATGCCCAAGGAGGGACTCGAACCCGCGACCCTCTACGCAGCGGAACTTTTCTGACATACGCTCTAACCACCGTGGCTACAAGGGCCGGGATGTGTTACTTGTAATTTTCTCAAAAATTGCTTTAAAATGTTGATTAAAATGTCATAGGTCTAAGATATTGGCACAACAAATGAAATGTATATCTTGACGTTTTAGGGAATAATCTCTGAAGTACTCTACATTGTGAATGAGTATTGCTTAACTTGTACGAGATAAAAAGTAAAATAAATAAAATCTGCATATCTAATAGCCCGGTTTCTGGAATGTACACCAGACCTTATTTTTATCTTTATTCATTTTTAAATCAAGTTATATCAAATCTTTTAAAAATGTTGCAGAAATAATCTACTTGCTACCTTAACAAATTGACTAAGCCTACAAATTACAGTATTTCAGTAATCTTAGAAATCTACTCATCCAATCTATCTAAAACATTCTTATAATAAGACTGAAATTTTCCTGGCGACGAATACACTCACTTTCTTCTTGGGCATCAAGCCTGGTGAAAAGACGATTATATATCGACATTTCGGGAGTGTGCATCTCTCCCATCATCAGGATATTTATAAAATGTTATAACCACAAATGAAATACTGGATATAACACCAATATAAACAAAAACAAAACATTATCAACATTCGCATTACTGAACAAAAGACTGTTTTCAGTAAATTAAATGCCTGGTCAGGAGATGGCGTGAGTATAGAAAATTGTGTCAAGGAAACGTAACTACTTCACTTGATTATCAAGCTGTATTCATCTTTGCTTCTTAAATCGACGAATTTCTATTTTAAGGCGGTTTCCAAGAGGAACTGAATGAAATCCAGCATCACGATTAAGCGTGCTCCTTTCAGAAAAAAGCACCTGATACTCACTTTCCGTCAAAACGGCTACTCCGAATATGACGTTGAAGCCTCGATCACCAAAACTAGGAAAGGGAAACCTGTAATAAAACAAGCGTCAGATAAGCCTACCGCTACAGCCTGCATCCCGTTTACCGGCAATCTATCCGACAGAATCAGGAGAATTCTCGCCGAATACATCTGGACTATCCACAAGCCACCTCCGAAGATTAAACATCTGTTGAGACCAGTAAAAGACAAACTCACTTCCAAGTTCCGGGAGTGTAGCGCATTCCCTGTGAATGTGGGACACCGTATATAGGACAAATCGGAAGGACCATCGCTACCAGAATAATCGAACATGAACGGAGCATTTATTTAATGCAACCTGAGAGGTCTAGGCTGGCAGAGCATTGTTTCGATAACGACCATAGAGCCAATTTTAGGGAGACGACCATCTTGGCAATATGCAACAGTTACTGGGAGCGGAGAATTAAGGAGGTTTTGGCGATTTACTTTGAAAAGAGCACGCTTAATCGTGATGATGGATTTCAGTTCAGCTCCTCTTGGAAACCGGACTTAAAAATGGAAATCCGTCGATTTAAGAAGCAAAGATTAATACAGCTTGATAATCAGGTTACGTAGTTACGTTTCTTTGACACAATTTTCTATCCTCACGCCATCTCCTGACCTGGCATTTAATTTACTGAAAACTGTCTTTTGACAATTAATGCGAATTTTGATAGTTTTTTGTCTTTGTTTATGTTGGTGTTATATCCAGTATTTAATTTGTGGTTATAACATTTTATAAATGACCTGAATGAAGATGGGAGCGATGCACACTCCCGAAACTTCGATACCTAATCGTCTTTCACCTGGCTTGTTGCCCGAGAAGAAAGTGAGCATTATACAGTCTTTCTTCTAATGTACTTCTGCTCCAACAATATAAATCAAATCTATATTTCTCCTACAGCTTTAATTCTTATAACAATCTACGAAAGACTGTTTCCTACAATTTTAAATTTCCTCTTCTACAACTGGTATCCAAAGTTTCCTCCTATTGGTATCCTTCTCCTAAAGCGACTGGCATCAGTAGATGGACCTGGTTCGTCAGTTCCAGACATCCGGTTTGTCATCTTTCCTTTTCTACATAATCAGTTGTGTCCTTCTGCTCTGATACCCTTCATATATCTCCTCCGGCTCTCCTGGTATTCTCTTTCTTTCTATGTTTCTGCTCTTCTTTCCGATATCCATAACTGGCCTCTTCTATTTATCGGTTGTGTCTTCTGTATCTTCAGTTTCTCTTGGTCCAACTTCCCTACGACGATCCCTCAAGTTATATTCTTTTCTCTAAGATTGAAATGTTAGGTACACAACATAACAAAAAGGCGCCTTTTGGGCCTGTTAAATTCAGAACTAATTCAAATTCTATTCCCCTGCTCCCCTGTGGTTATGCTCCCCTTCCCAGTATGACAAGAATGCTAGATTCGTTTAAAATACAGTGTTGTCATATAACTCACCCATACATAATACCTACCACTGTAGTTACTGCAACAAGCATTAGATCTGGAAGTATGGGTGCTCATATGCAATCTCATTCCCTCATTTCGTAGTAAACAGATCCGCTACCGGAGCAGATAAACAGTTCAAACCCCTACCTCTTCAGGCCCCGCTTGCCTTCTTGTGGTGGGTACACAGTACATAATAACAGTTACTGCAGTTCTGGCAGTATGAGTGACACATATGCACTCTCATTCGCTCATTTCGTAGTAAACAGATCCGCTACCGGAGCAGATAAACAGTTCAAACCCCTACCTCTTCAGGCCCCGCTTGCCTTCTTGTGGTGGGTAGACAGTACGTAATACCAATCACTGCAGTTCTGGCAATATGAGTCACTCATATGAACTCTCATTCACTCATTTCGTAGTAAACAGATCCGCTACTGGAGCAGATAAACAGTTCAAACCCCTACCTCTTCAGGCCCCGCTTGCCTTCTTTTGGTGGGTAGACAGTACGTAATATCAATCATGGCAGTTTTGGTAGTACGAGTGGCTCATATGTACTCTCACGCACTCATTTCGTAGTAAACAGATCCGCCGCCGGAGCAGATAGACAGTTCAAACCCCTACGTCTTCAGGCCCCACTTGCCTTCTTCTGGTGGGTAGACAGTACCTAATACCAATCACTGCAGTTCTGGCAGCATGAGTGACTCATATTCACTGTCATTCACACATTTCGTAGTAAACAGATACGCTACCGGAGCACATAAATAGTTCAAACCCCTATATCTTCAGGCCCCGCTTGCCTTCTTGTGGTGGGTAGACAGCACGTAATACCAATCACTGCAGTTCTGGTAGTATGAGTGACTCATATGTACTCTCATTCACTGATTTCCTAGTAAACAGATCCGCTACCGGAACAGATAAACAGTTCAAACCCCTACATCTTCAGGCCCCGCTTGCCTTCTTGTGGTGGGTAGACAGTACGTAATACCAGTCACTGCAGTTCTGGAAGTATAGGTGACTCATATGCACTCTCATACACTCATTTCGTAGTAAACAGATCCGATACCGGAGCAGATAAACAGGTCATACCTCCTTCCCCTTCATTTGTTTAGTGCCTTCATGTGGCGGGTAGACAGTATATATATATATATATATATATATATATATATATATATATATATATATATATATATATATATACATATATATATATACATATATATATATATATACATATTTGCTTACGCTGCGCCATAAAGTAATGACAACACACCATTGATTGTTTCCTTCTGCAAACCAGGTTTGTTTCAAGGAAGGTAATGGGTGTTATCTTTTACTTAAACTACTTCATCCTTAAGATATGTTTATGACAAATTAGATGTATATTTCGAATTTTCTGGGAATACCCTCAGACTTTGCCTTCATTTTGGATAATGTTTGCATACCTGATACATCGTAAGAGATAGACAAAATCATACTACACAAACATGAAGATGTCATTAGAACACACAATTTATTTCAAATACATCTTTTTGTTTTGTTTTGATGGAGTGAATCATTTTCGAGATATAATCTGTTATTTGTTTGAATTTTCCAATAATTATACTTTTTCTCAAATGAGAAGTCATTCTTTTTTATATTCTGTACATACAAATACATTAGAATTTCAAAGTTATCGGACAGCGACCAAATCTTGAAAAAGTTGACTATCGCTAAGCTTACAGTATTCCCCTATTCCCGTTGTACCTAAAAACAAATATGTATTAAGCAATTTCTACAAACGTTTATCTCAATTAGCAGTAAGGAAGTAAGCGTCTCTTCGAATAATTTCTTCAAGAGTAGAGAAAATCATATAAGTAACGCATCAAAATTTGACGTTAATTTTAGGAAAGAAAACTGTAATCTCTAAGCGTAACTTTCTATAAAATCTTTGTCCAGTTTGAAGTACAATAGTGTTAATTTCCTTAGCTATTTTTCGAAAGGTTCCTTGGCAAACCAAGGTCATCGTTATGCAGCGAATATAAAGATTTGTTGCTTCTCTTTGACATATTAGTGAATCATTTCAAACCAAAGAGTAATTTTTTATTTATCGACAAATTAATTTTTGATTGATATGCTTTTATGAAGCACTGCATAAATTCGTGTATTTAGTACTAAATTTTCTGGAACGATAGGTTGACAGACAGTGCATTCAGGTTAATCCACCTTTGACGGAGTACGCGTGCTGTAGCCAAGAAAACGGGAGTTAACCGGTTTGTATACAGTACTGCAATCAGTTTTGCTATCGTTCTCTAACCTATTAGCTCAGTAATAATTGTGATTATAATCTTGGGAACGGATTGCACAAGTTGACTGCTCTAAGGTTTACTGTTAACTCAGATACGTATGCGTGTATTCCGTTAATTGTTTAGGTAATATGCATTACACATTATCGACCCCTATGATTACAATCACAGTAATATTCATCTTATTAGATGTATAATGGATTAAACTATTTTAAAATGTTTCAATTCCATCAATACATCAACATTGCAGTTACATTATCTCACTCTTGTCGTTACCGTAAAATAGGTTGCTTTATTTTAAAATGTAAACTTACAAATGGTCAGATCATGTAGGCTTTTCACTCTGAATATCATTAAATACTGATAAATCTACTTTCTTTCCCCTTAAATGTAATGATTGGTAACATTTTTGTTATGCTTTCAATTCTCTGAAGCACTGTTCTACGTAACATTTTGAGTATCCGCAAATTTTAGGTCTGATGACTGAGAAATGGAATTCATATTAAAATACTTACTGCTATTGGCATAAATAAATTAAACTGTCGATTCTACCATTCAAGCAACGAAATTTTATTTGGAATTTCTAAAATGCTACTACATTTTTCAGATTGTAAATTATTGTATCAATTATAAAGTTTCCTTATTGAATGGTTATTGCATATAGTATCATTTTAAGCTAAGATTCCGTAAGATTTAATAGGATTAAGTTATTTAAAAATATTTTGTGTACACTCACATTCATTTCTCTATTCATGGCTGTACAAACTTCTTTAAAACAGTTATACTCCTATCTACTTCGTGTTAATAATTAATGGTTTATAAAAATTATTTTATTCCATATTTCTTTGAGGGTAAGTACAATGGGAATGGGAGAATACAGTAGACTTAAGCGAGATCAAATATTTAAAGAGCTGTCCGCAATGCGATGACTTTAAAATTCATTCTCTTTTCCTGGCCAGGGCATAAAAGAAAGAATAATAAATTCCTATTTGAGAAAAGTATATGTATTACAAATTCAAACTAGTGCAAATAATCTCGAAAACATTATCTTTTCGAAGCTTTATTTGACGTTAAGTTTTGTGCATTAAAAATATGTACATTTTTCGGGTAGTAATATTTTAGCCATTTCTTAAGGTTTACCAGTTATGCAAAGGACTTGAGAGGGTACTCAAGAGGAAATTCAAGATATTCATTTCATTTGATATGAAAACATCTTGAGCACATGCTACTTTAATCACAATCATTAGAGTTATTCTTGAAAAAATCAAAATTTTCGAAACTTTTCCATGCAAAGGGTTGTTTGGGAGAGGAATTTTGCTGAGCATCTTCGTTTGTCGACATTAAATTCCAGATTTGATACTTAACCAACTTTTTATTTCTGAATTAGAAGTAATCTGTGTCGAATTGATAGATATAATACAATACCTTCTCTATCTCTGTCATAGACAAAATAAAGATGTAATTAGATTAAATTCAAAAAATAAACTTCCTTAAATGTATCATTAATCACTAGAATTTCCTCTAGATATGTTAGGTTATTAAAAAAACATAAATGTGATGTTAGAAACCTTGTTCTGTTTTCAATTTTGATGCCGGTGAAGGATAGGTGTATACTTTACACATTTAAGAAATATTTTTACTAAAGTAGTTCATAAATGTTACGCGTTAAAGCTTTAAAAAAGGTACTCAATTTTCTTCACGTATTTTATTTCCAATTATAGGCCATTATTTAAGAGAAAATGATTATACACTGAATTAGCTGTCAAGAGTAACATAATAAATTCTTTTTGGCAAATCAGGGACAGTCGACATCATTAATTACGCCCTTTAAAGTATACAGTAATAACGTGATAACAAACATGAAAAGTGTTAGTAATGAGAAAGAATTTTCGGAAGTAGTTGCGGAAAGACAACTCTTGTAGACAAATATATTACTGAAAGAAAAGACAGTGAAACGAACAATGTGCTACTTTGTTGGCATTGACACTCGCGTAAATCCACATTTCCATGAAGTTTATTGCTGAATGTTATGAGTGGCCATGACGAATGACAGCTGTTGTGATGGTTCTGTGTTATATAGCTGAAAACAGTAGCTGAAGTAGCAGTTATGGCTGGTTTTCTTGTTTCCTTGTTCTCCTTCACTTCTCTTCTCTAAGAGGTTTATTTAAAGAACCATGCACAAGGTTACAGAGAAGATGTGGGGAGAGCAGCTGAAAATGTGAAGCAGGCCGACGTGAGCTTCATGCATTCAAATACGGAATAAACTGCATACTTTTGGATAAAGTTGAACATTTCTTTTGATATTAAAATAGCTAAGCCGCCTTAAAATAATAAAAAGCTAAAATCTTCATTGTCTTCTGGTTATAATGAGGTACATGTAAAATGAAAGTTACAAGTATCTTACTTAAATTTTTAAGTAAACCGACTGATTCACCTTCAAAGGTTCTTCAGTTATAGTTCTAGCTTACTTTTAAGCTCGTTTCCCAAAACATTTTTCAGCAGGAATTTTTAAAATCTTTTAATAAAGAATATTTCATGCACACATATTTTATGTTTACTGAATTATAAATCTATTGGATACTAAGCGCTTCGTTGATAAATATTTGTTAAATAGCTTACAAGAAAATGGTAATTTAAACCCTAAAAGGCACAAGAAAACGTTATTTTTAAAACTGCTTAATAAGACACGGTATGAACTATTTAGCTGTTTTCTGCAAAGCATTTTTACGTTTTTATTATATAAGTTCTAATAACATTCACTTAAGAGGAGTTCAGGATTTGTAACATATGGCAATCGTACCACAGGATGGGTTTCCTCTCGCTTCCTTCTGGCCGGCTGCCCATTCCGTTTCCTATGGTATTTTAACTGCTTCTAGTCAAGGTTTACAACTGTTCTTTGACTCCGGGAATTGAAGCATTTTAACATCCATAATATGCTATTTCATTTCTGCTTAAAATACAACAACCACAGCTTCCACCTCAGAATTTACGTGGACTTAAATACCTCAAAAGTATTATGGTCCACATCTTTAAATATCTTCACATGTCACAGTGGTCATTATTAGGGATATACCATGGGATATGTACAATTAACTTTATGTAGGAATATCTGGATCATTATAATATTGGTTTTATTAATACAGCCCTTTAACTGGGTGTCGTATCTCAAACCAGGTTACAATATCTCAGAGCTCAGAAATCTCCCCAAGTTACCTGTAAAGTGTCCTGCAATCCCTTATAATAAAAGTAATATTGAAATATTATTTTAAGGGAAAATCTGTTTCATTAAGAGTTCTGGAATAAATAGTATAATAATTGACACAATTAAGCTCAGGTTCGAGAGGTGGGAAAAGGGAGCTGGATATACGTTTTGAAATGAGTTAACTTGCCATAACCTGCTTCCAAGCATGTTTATCAACTAATCCCTTTCTAGATTTACAGTTTTAAAATTACGGTACTCCTTGAGTATAACGTTTCTCCAATACGTTAAGTTTAGAAGTGGAAAACATTTCTGAATATATATTGAATACATTAATCCATTCAACGATTTATTCAGATTTTTCTTTGATTTCATATTTAATTTTCAGTTTCAATAAGACATATTGATTTAAAAAGACTGAATAGATTTTGTTTCCTGTAATCGGATAAAGTGGGTAGTTCAGAAACTGGAACGGGATTTTTCGAAGACATTTAGAACTACTTTCAAATATTAGCATTTGGCTGGTGGACCTAGTATTAGACACGTGATGGGAAGCTTAAAAATAGGTGAGGTCAGTGATTTCAGCGAGACACTCTGTTAAGTACCTCAACGTGCTGAGCACAAAGCCAGTCGCTGAAAACTTCGACATTAGGAAGTGATCCTACACATAATTATACACCAAAACCATTTAAGGTTCCGAGAATTGTTTAGGAATGTTTACTTTGCTACTCTGCATTCGTTCTAACGTAACAATTTGAAATCTACTTGCTAGTTTTATTAATGAAGAATATTCAAAAATAAAATTATGGCGTTCTTCGAGTTAATGCAGTAGTCTACTTTCGTAACACTGTCTAGTAGCAGCTAAACTATTAACTCAAAACTAGTTGACTGCTGACACAGTGAGTCAAAATGTAGCTTTTAATCATTTCACTCCCACACTTACTGTATTATTCGAATTTTCCCAAATAGTTGCCACTAATAATCACATTGCAGTACTTGATGTAATTTTCGTTCATCATTGTATTGATATATGACACAAAAACTTTCTAATAATCAACATAAGCCATATTTGATGATGTCTTGTTTACGAAAATCCTCAAAATCTTATTACAATTTCTTTAGTTCTGCGTGACTAATCTTCATTTCTTAAATTTTTCACACTGTCCTATCTTTAACTTCCATAGTTATATTGGCAACCTTCTCCTTTATGTGTTGGTACATGATATTAACTCTTATCCAATGGCTTTGTGTAAATTATATCACACTTCTTCACACTACTAGACATTGGGTGCATAGGGAAGAATTTTGGCTACAGAAGAATTCTCGCCCCCAAACGGAAATCAAACCCGGTACTGTGCTCACAGGTTAAACTACGTTATGACACACTTCATTATCTTCAATATAATCAGATGTTCATTAAATTGCAGACTTTGAATCACTTCACAGGCAATTACATTCTACTTCATTGTCTTCTTATGCAGAAACAGCCAACTCCCGTCCACATTTTTTATTCTAAAGGAACTTACGTGTTCGTAAGGATTATTGAAAAAATTCCAAGTATAGCCAATTAGGTCACAGTATATAAAATTTTCCTTTAAAGTTTCTGTTGGCAGGAAGCTTCTTTATCTCCAATTAGCTTTCTTCGAGGAGAAGAAAGTACCTATAATTTTTTCACTTCAGCGCCTTCGAAATATGGATCTTAAAACGACTTGTTAGAAGAGTTAAGTTTCGAGCACTGCATCTCATACTTCATCCGCTTTTCACCTATTAAAAACGTCTTAGCATGTACTTGTAATGTGGGTTGCACTGAAATTTCTAAGAAATGGTATGTCACGAGAAAAATAATCCGTAGCATAAAATGCTTGAAGGAATGTAAGTTTGCGTATAACGTACTTTGTTTATGCATATTAAGCACGAAAGCATCACTTTTTAAATGCCTCACGTGCTTAGTTTCAAGTTCTTATCTAAATATCGTGGATTATTCATAAAATAGCTAGAGATAATACTGAATATATATCACCTCACTTTCTCCAAGATAATATAATTTTTGCGGTTAATATTCTGCCGATCTAATTTTTAAAACTAGCCACAATAGCGTTACTTTTACCGAAATATAACCTGCAGGTAATATATTCCCTTTTTGAGCAACTAAACTTTAAAGGAGAGATTAAACGTCCTATCCCGCCAATGCTATCTGCTAAATGAATGACCCGTTATCTCTGAAAACATATATCACACTGCTATCTCTACACAATATAGATGCATGCCTACTCTACTTTTATCGAATAAGTTTGTTCATTTAGGGAGATACGAGTTTTTCTCAATAAATTCTATCAGCAATTATTGTTTTTATTGTTTATTCTATTCGCACCAAATTGGCTCATAATAGCGCTTGAGATAGTTTTATCATTCTAGACTTTAATTTAGTTATCTGCAACAGTGTATGAGAATGCTGGTCATTTACACCTGAGTATGTCATTTACATAAAAATATGCTAAAAACACAAAATAAGAGAAAACAAACTTGTACATCATTGCCTGTGTGGTCGAACTATTAGCGTTCTGTCTTCTAAACCCAGAGCTTTCAGGTTTGATTACCGCCTGGCATGGTGAATTTGTCTTTCACCAAATTTATTCTGTATGCTGGAAGTACGAGACGTTTAACAAGTTAAACCTCCGATGTGAGTATAGAAGCTGTAAGAAGGCTATCCAAATGGAACAATAACATAGTAGACACACATTTTTTATTTGCATTGCAAACAATAAAAGAAATATCTTGAGCACACCATCCCACAGTGACGAGGAGTTAACAGCTATCTTTTCATGTGAGCTTTGGTGTTCGTATTACAAAATGATGCTTGAAAATTATTTGAAGTGTAAGTGTTCTGCCTGCTGCTAGAAATATGATATTTAAGAATTTTCACGATTTAGTTTCTCTTTTAAGTTTACATTTAAAATGCACTCTGTGTTCACCTTTGCTAGACTAGAATGTTGACTCTGCTTTGCGTACACCAAACAATACGCCTATTCTTGAAATTACTTCCAAAACATACTATACACTTTACATTCCGATCTCTTTCTGTCTTTTGACACAGATAATGTGTCAGTTAGGTATGCACATTAATGGCAAACATCTTAGTGACTGAATAATTAAATATTTGTTTATCGTTTGTAAGTCATCTGATTTAAATTTCACTGTTTGCGAGCATATTTACTTTCTCAATCACGCAGCAGAACACTGCAATACTCACCGTTTCTTGTCCGGCCACTCGTTACATACTCCATTGGCTCGAGTAGAGTTCGTTGGTTCCATCCAGTAGGAATCGATTAATATCCAACTTTACCCAGTCAGAGAGGACAGAATGTCTTCTCCACGTGAAGTAAATTACGTGCTAGAAGAGTTAGTTCCGCTCCACTGTTATGAACATCTGAATTATGATGTCAGTCTAATTTTAAAATGGACTATACGTAGTAGATAAAGAACTCGATCCAAAAATTCCATAGCAAGATTTCATCGGAAAATGCATGATTGGAGGCCTACTAAATCAAACAAAACTCCTTTTTATAAAAAGGTGTATGAGTGTGAGTGGATGAGTCTGTGAACAACACAGCTCAAAAAGAAATCTCGGCTATCAAACACGATGTTTGAGCTCAATATATTTCGAATATGTGACACTATGAGTTTTGAGAAAAGCTCCCATCCCAAGCTTCCTTTACACGGAAAATTTTTCCAAATTTATTTTCTCAAAAACAGCTGAAACAGTTGGCATCAAAATGTCACATTTTAAAGATATTTCGACAATAAAGTGCACTACCTGTCCTGAATTTTCATGGAATGGTCTTCGAAGTCCTCTTCGTTCGAACGCACTTTTTATAAATGTTAAGCTTTAAGATGTTAAAGAAAAATGTACTGCAAAAAAGTGTAGTTCTCTGCAACACACGCAAAAATTTGAAATACTATCCTTTTTGGCAACAAGCATTCCTGAATCATCCATTGTTTTTGGCTTTAATGTATTATTATTTGGAGGTTTCTCGTAATAACATGGAAAGTGTATGGAATTTTAACATTAGCAGTATTCACTCGCTTTTAAAATCTTGATTTATTCACTGATGTGAAGAATATAGAAACATAAATTTCTTAAAATAGTTAATAGAAGTTCTGAAAGAGTAAACGATACTGGGCAGAGATATTCATGGGAATAGAGCCAAGCAAAAACAAAATATGTGGGATTTGTTATTCCTTTTTAATGAAGCTGCATCTCATTAGGCCTCATTACATTATTTTCTAATAAGCTTATATTGTTGAAGAGCCGTGACACTTAACGAGATTCATCAGTGTTAGTCATTTTTGCAACCCTACCGTTATAAGTAGGTGTAACTATACTCCATATCGTATATAATTGGTTTATTATGTCATTCGGTCCAATATTCACAGCAACAGGTACCGATAGTCCAAGTTACGACTTACATAGATAAAAATATCTTGTGTTAATCTTTTCCCCTAGCAACAAAGATGCAAAACCTCTGTACATTATTAAATAAAGAAAAACTACCTAACAGTCCCTAACAGCTGCTCATTTCTCTCCCAGCGAAGAAAGCATGCAAGTGGCTGTCTTAACTACCGGTTATACATGCCAGGTAACAAGAGAAAACAGGGACAGAAGCCAACGTCTCATTATATATGAAGGCACTCTCACTTGCTTCAATAATGGATGCCAAATTGTTTCATTATTTAGGTCCTACAATTTATAAATTTCCTAAAGCATATTCATCCTGTGGGAAAACACTATTGAAAAAAGGCGTAAAAGTGACCCCAAGTGGATAAAACTTCACTCGTGTCATAGTCATCAGTATTATCCGCTTGTTGTACAACTATTATAGATAAAAGTTTCGTTGCTACAATTTAAGAAAACACCCTAATAAGTGGCTAGACACAGTTGGAATCCCAGGCATTTGCCTTGCGAATTTAAGTCAAGAAAAGCACATACTATCATCAGGGAAGTTATAGATAATTAATGTATGTGTTACACATTTAGGGTGGATAAAACGTGTACCTCACAATCCGTTATACCCACCACTACGCCACTGAGGACTACTGGTTTGTTTTTTTCCTCTAGATCTCCAGGCTCAAACCCCAATCTTAAATTTAGATCCATCTTCCGATGATTATAAAAGTAGCTTATTTAGTTTCTCCTGTCGAGATGCAGTCAATTAATCAATCCCTTAAAATGAGACACGAAAGATTTCGTAATAGAGATTTTAATACCGAAGAGAGTGGTATAATACTTACCTCTTTCTTACAACATGCATAGATTGCATTAAAAAATCTGAAAAATATCTACTAGTTTGATTAAAGTAACCAGAGTGTATCTTCAGATTGGTTGCCAACCAAGTCATTCGTTATTTCCTAAACCCTTGAGATCTTTGGATTAGGTTAGTCTAGAGTTTTTTATTAAACGTACGTTTGATGCGCCTTGGTGGAATGTCATTTGTATTTAGCTTTCTCAACTTGGTAAAGGACTATCAGAGTATCACAAATAATCTGGTGGTTTACACTGAAGTCTTAAAACACAGAGCTCCTATACGGAATAATGCAAAGGATGATCAATTAGTTTAAGCCCGTAGTTATAGCTATTATAAATATATTATAGTTACCATTATAGCTTATATTATAGCTCACACCCAAATTGCTCACCGAACAAAATACCTGAACTTTGATTTTCTATTTCCCGGACTAGGAAAAAGAAAGACATCTTTATTTCGTAATGTACCATCTATAAGAATAAAATGTCTATATCTGCTCTCTAAGTTAATAAAAGCTGGACTGACGTTACTGAAAGAACCCCGAAAACTTAAAGAGTTGATGTGCCAGACATGATTAGAAACTACTCTGATGATATGTTGTTTGTTTTATATTAGATTATATTGATTTGGGTTCAATAAGTTCACTAGTATACTCAAAATCCTATGAACATTGAAGATGTTAAAGAAATGTACAGTTTAATAGCATATATACTTTAATATTGAACATAAAAAGGACATTATATATAGGCAATATGAAATTCAGGCCGGAATATGGTACAAATTCAAACACTCGCTTGCAGACTACCAGATATAATTTGGTAGTTTAATTTTTAACTAGCTTTTACTTGGTTTTTGCCAGTACATCTCAACATTAGAGATTAAAATTGCAATGCATAGCGTTTATTATCAGTACTTCACTGCGCATACATTGAAATAGCTTTTTAACAGGAATCAAAGGTAAATAAATAACTATTTGTCATTAGGAGAGCTAGATTCTACTTAACAGAGCTACATAAGCGTTATCAGTATAATTTGTCATTCAGATAGTTCTGTACAGGATAAAATCATTTTGAGCATAGGTACTCTCTAGCAGCAATTTTAAAAGCACTGAAATTAAGAAGTTTTCCTTTAAGGTCATTAGGAAGAATGTTAAATATATTGATGGTTTTATAATGCACACGTTTCTGGAAGTAAGAAAGTTTTGCGATGGTATGATGAATGTTACACTTTATTCTAGTGTTTATTCTATGAATTTAGTTGTTTGTTATAAATGAGGCCTCATTGCGTGCAAGGAATTTTAGGATCGAGAATATATACATGTAAGAAACGGTTAATATCTTGTATCGAAATGACTCTTATAACCTTCTTTTGCATAAAAACATTCATTTACTTTATACTGAGATTCCCAAAATAATATTCCATGATAGATTTAAAATATGTATAGATATAGTAATTTAAGTGTATCTGTAGAACCTACATTAACCAGTGCTCGGATAGCATAATAGGCAGAGCTGAGCTTAAGTAAAATATGTTTTATTTGAGACTTTCAATATAAATATATGTCTATTTGAAGGCCTAGGAATTTGATGCTGTCGATTTCTTCTAACAACATATCATTAATTCCAGTTTCTATGGGAGCGTGTGACGTGCGACGAGTTATAAATTTAACAACTTTTATTTTGTATAGTTTCACAGTTATGGTAATTTTAAACCAAATAAAATATGATTGGTTTCACTCCATATACTTTTACTACTTCTTCAAGCACTCATAAAAGTTTAATGGCTTTTGGCAAGCATCACTTGGCGTGAACAGAAGCGATGACGGGTAGCTTATAAAACTGTACTAAGTGCGTTCACTTCCGAGCTTCTGCATTGCACTTAACGCGTTTCCTTAAACGATAGTGACTAATGCAAATATTTAGGCGAAAATAACAATTACTTTGAGTTCTAGCCTTTGCAAACTGGTGATTAATTAGTCATCTCTGGCAGTGTTGTCCAAGCCAGTAAAACACTAAGTGTATGTTAACAAATGAAGGAAATTATACTGGTCGCCAATCTAGAAAGTGATTGATATTTCGTACGGAGAGAGAGGCGACGTTGCCGCTTATTGCTGCCACGTGGAGAGCGCGATAGCACTACGCGTGCGAAGGTGATTCACTTGCGACTGCAATTCTTATTCTTATTAATTATTTATAATACTATACACAAAGATAATAGTACAGTCGTGGATCTACATGCAAAAGCCAGAACATGCAATAACACATCAATGTAAAGATCATCGTAACGAAAGAGGCATACATGTGACATTTTGATTGCTTATTGAAGTGGGAAAAGGCCGCTTACATAATTTTTCCCGGGAGTTTCTAATTTATACCCCAATGTCTAACTTTCTTCTTTAAAATACTTTTCTTTCCCAATCTTAACCTTAATGCCCTTACTGATACCTACAGCACGGGAAGTCCTATCAAGCACTTAGAGAATGGAATACTAGACTCCCCTTTCAATTTCTCCTCATCGAAGTATTCTCTCACAGAGCATATTATTTCCCGTGTATGTCCTTTAATTGGAATACCTTTACCAAATATAGTTTTATTTGGTTCCCGAGCACGTTCAGGTTTTCGCTTGTCACTATATTTTGACATAATTAAACATTCATTAAACACAATTGTAAACGATCACAACACGCACTCAGATACACGGACTCAGGCACACGTAAACCAAGGCAAATTGCCGTAAATAAAATGCAAAGTAACTTGCCAGTACAGGATCTCTGTTTCATACGTGAGAGCATTCTGTTTATGCAGCGTTGTCAGCAAGACAAACAAACACCAAGGTATTATGATTACTGCAGCGTTTGCGTAACTCGCTCGCCCACGTCATGCTAAGCACGTGTTAGGATATCGACAACCAAGGTTTAGCGTCTAACGTTGTCGTGGAAACGTCTCGACTCTAATTGGTCATTTTATTCGTTACTATGACAACTGTTATGACTTACCCATCCCCTTCCATTTATTTAGACCGTTATTCCATGTGGTTACTGTCAATCACATTCTAGTTTGGCGACCAGTATAAGATGGAACTATCACATATACTTAAATTGCTTGTCTTCTGTAACAAATACACTCATCAATATGTATAGATTTATATGTATTTTTTCAAGGCGGTGCCATTATGCGCGCAGAGTAAAGAGGAACGGTACCTATCGTTGAAAAAAATGAATAAGCTGCAGTTGAAACTTTAACAGAGATGGCCTTTCTCAGGAGGCGTGTAACATCATTGGTTCAAATGACTACTGCTTTTTACTGCAACATCCAAACATTTTATGTCGTTTTAGCTGTGTAATTTCAGCTTAGAAATTAATTTATTCTGTTAGGTATTCCTGGGCAAATACATATGTGTTGATTTAGGAAAATGCAGCACTACTATCAATAATAATACTTTTATTTATCCTTAAGCCTGGCTTCATTTATGTAAAGGTACTTCAATTATATAAAGTTCAACTTCATAGTGGGTCCAACAATGTAGCTTCTGCCCAAGCACCCAAAGAACCCTCCGTTCAATGCATCACAGAGAATGGAAACTGTGGTGGATGTCGGTTTACCTCCTCAAGAAAAGAGATAATAAAGAATTTTTCTTTTCCTTTGAAACCTTATCTATTTCAGGTACTCTGGCAGGATCATCATTTCAAAATGCTGAGAACGAAGATCAACATATTATTTTCCTCTCCAGAAAATACAAGAAAACTAACATTAAAATTCATATTTTGCGCCTCATTAGCCTCTCATCTGACACCTTAGTTATCTTTCCATTACGCTCCATGCTATGTCTTTTCGCTAAAATTTTCTGCTGTACAGGTATGTTGAACGCAGATTGCGCTCATTGAAAAGTTAAAAAAATAAACTTTCTATTGCAAAAAAGTATAAAATTCTGAATTTAAAATCCTACTACGTTTTAATGGCGTGTACACCTGCCTTTACTTGCAGTAGTTTAGAAAAAGCCTACAGACATTTTAAAAAGCAATTTGTTTCTCTTTTTTATTTCGTTTGTTCTTGCACTCATACATATTTTTCGAGAGGATCTTTATACAAGAATATAAAATGTTCCTTGAAAATACTGTGTGTGAAAATGTACTGTTGCGGTAACAAATTAAGTGGAAGTGGAGTATCAGAGGTGACGGACATAAGAAATAACATATAGACAGGACAAGAACTATATGCAATACACAGTAACTTTCATCAATGCACATTGTGCAGATTTCTCATAAACAATTGGTTCGATTGAATTATTATTTTTGTGTACATAAGTATTAAAAATGACAAATGCATTAACATTGAAATAATACTATAAGCAATATTAAATCATAAATGTATACCCAATTTAGAAGGCTTCTTTTCTCATGAACAATAATTTCTTTGTAATTAATTGTTCTTTCACACTAGCCGTGTGTAGGAAGCACTATGAAAGGATAGAGCCAGACTGAAAAATTCAATGCCATAGCCGGGATTTGAACCACGGATCCTCTGGTTTCCGTCCAGCCGCTCTAACCATTTGAGCTACTATGGCCAACATGCCGACATGACATTAAATTCTCCAACTGACTCGTGTTTCTCCCGGTAAACCACTAGGAGTTCTCATAAACACATGAGACAACTACCTTAATGGCGACTTACTATGCTGTAAGGCCCGGGCCTTAAAGTATTTACAGCATAGTAAATCACCATTAACACACACAGACGTACGGCACTCTTCCCAAGTTAAACTTTAGCAGGGCCTCCTTCTCTACAGGCAAGGTGTCACCCGATGCCGTCACTGGCTGGTATGGTCGGCTCGGTTTTCTCGACGGCAAGCCCTTGGCCACGTCAGTTCTGATGATGTTCACGGCTGCCCCGGTGTCTACGAGCACGTGGCACAGCTTTCCTCTCACCCAACCGTCCGCGATGAGGCTGTCATCCATATGCCGGCTGACGGCGCGCAGTGTCACTCGAGGGGATGGTGGTGAGGCGCCGACGTGCCCCTCGCCACGACGGCCTTTACTCGTTTTCCGACTGCTCTCCCTGGTGTGGGCAATCTCTCTCCAGGTGTCCCGGCTCTCCACACCCCCAACACAGTCCACTAGCTCTTCGCCGGCGGCCCTCGACTGGTCTTCAGTCTCCCGTTTAGCGGATAGTCCTGGTTCGCGACGTCGGGATATCCGTCACCTTAGCCGCCTCCATTCTTAATGCTGCCGTTAGCGCCTTGTGGATGGTTTAGTAGTCGCCGAGCAATAGGCGCTGACGAATCTCCGTGTCTCGTACCCCGTCGACAAAGGGGTAGGCAGCCTCCCGGCATACGAACTCTGTTGGGAGGTCAACTAAGGCTTAACTGGCCAGCTGCTTGATTGCCAGGATGAACTCCTGCAGCGTCTCCCCTGGCTGCTGCGAACTTGAGTTCAGCTGGCTGCGGTACGCTGCGGCTAAGCGGTGGTTTCCAAAGCGGTTCTCCAGGGCCTCCCGGATGTCCTTGGGTACCGACGCTCTCTGGACCGATTTCAGGACTTCTGCGGCCCGTCCCTGGCTATTAGCTGCGCGGCCTCTTCCTCCGCTGACCACTTGTTGTGCCTGCCCACTGTGTCGAACTGGCGGCGGAAGACTTCGAAAGTTGTCGCGCCGTCTATTTAGGAGGTTTGACGCTCGCAGACGTTGTGTCGCGTCCCGGCGTGTCGACCTTTAAATCCTTTAAACTCCTGCCAACGACGTCCTCCTCCGTGGCGTTCAGAGACTTTGTGTTGCTGTCGCTCTTTTCCTCCACGCCATTAACGCGGCTTACCAGGTCTACGAGGGCTTTGGTGTTATTGTCGGCCTTTCCCTCTAGGTCGTTAATGCGCTCGTCCACTTGACCCATCCGCTTGCCCAGTTCCGCGACGTCATCTCTCACGCCGGTGAAATTCACTTCAGATTTTTTGGCGATGCCCTCTTTAAAGCCTTCATTTCAGAAAGTTCGGCCTTCATTTCCGTGGTCAGTTCGGTCATCTTTGCGGTTATTGTCGTCCAAGTTGTTATTTGCAGCTTCCGTTTTCACTGCGAGGTTGTCATTTGCCGTCTTTATTTCCTTCAGTTCCGCTGCCAGGTTGTTATTTGAAGTTTCCGTCTTTTTTGTTAAGTCGACCTTCGTTTCTTCCATTTTCTGTAAAATCTTTTCCAATGCCGCGTGCATTGTCAAATGTTCCACTACCTTACACCAATTATGACTGTGGGTTCGTAGAAACAAAAGTCCAAGTTGCAGAAACTCCAAACGTTCTTTATTTCTGTAGAAATACACTCTGTTGTATTCTTACAGTAGTCGCATTACATCACATACACAATCACAATCTTCCGAGATCGATGACCACCACAACAGCGTTCTAATTACATCCGCTTACATTTCTGTTTACGTTTAACTTTTGTCGAGTCGTCGCTTCCTTAAATACCTCATTAGTAATTCGAGACTGTTCTGTAACAATCACTATAGATATTTCTGGAACAGACAAGAAATCGAATGTTCTATGAAACAATAAAGACGTCACCAGAATGTTCCAATTACCTCACTTATCTGTGTCGGTAAGTCTTTTATCTCGCGCTATCTTTATCTGTTTGTGCAGGCTCTTTATTTCCACACCATCGGTCTATCAATTCCTTGTGTAAACAAGCCGCGCGAAACTTTCAGCGCGTACTCCGCCAGTCGTTAAAAGGGATTCGCGACAATAATTACAAATATTCATTAGCGCTCCGAGATATTACATGCAGAGCCGTCTCTTGACAGCGAAACAAACAAACCACGGTTTCTCTTCTAGTGGCAAATCAAATAACGAAATCATTGCCTGGTACTTGAAACATGCACCCAGCTGTAACATATTACACTCACACTACCTCCTCATTACTCTCTTCCATAAAGGCTTCTTGCTCCACCAGCTGCATATTTGGAATAAATGTTTGCACAGTGAATATCGTACAGTGAGTTTACATTCCTTTTGAGTTACAAGGAGCTACTTTACAAAGAGGTCGTTGTATGTGTGTGTGTGTGTGTGTGTGTGTGTGTGTGTGTGTGTGTGTGTGTGTGTTTGTGTGTGTGTTGTGTAAATATTACCACTCAGAAACGAAAAAAGTAATTAAGAAATGTAGTATCTAAGTCCAACATCTTCCAATGATGCAACACAGATTTTAAATTCATTCCTTCCCCTCAATTATTTAAATGGTGAAACTGAACTATCACGTACACTTAAATTGCATGTCTGCTTGGCTCTTCTCAAGAGGCGTGTAAAATGATTGGTTCAGATGATTGCTGCTTTTTACTGCAATATATAAGCATCCTATTAGTTGCCCGCCTCGTTAGCGTGGTGGTAGCATGTCTGCCTCACGTTCAAGAGGTCCCGAGTTCGAATCTCGGTCAGGGTGAGTTACCTGGATAAGGTTTTTTACGGGGTTTCCCTTACCCTTAAAGATTACTTTCGGGTACCTCTAAGCTCCATGCACCCCGGACTCATTTGAGAATCATTTCACCCATTCCATTCATCGTCCGATATGACTTAACCTTGGAGGACGTAAATTACAAAAAAGAAATCCTATTAGCTGTGCAATTTCAGCTTAGAAATTGATTTATTCTGTTATGTATTCCTGGACAAATGCATATGTGTTGATTTAAAAACATGCAGCATTACTATCAATAGTGACAGTTATCCTTAAGCCTGGCTTCATTTATATAAAGGCACTTCAATTATATAAAGTTCAACTATAGAAATATTACCAATGCTTCATAGTGGGTACAACAATGCAGCTGTTGCCCAAACACCCAAAGAACCCTCTGTTCAATGCATCACAGAGAATAAAAACTGGTGGATGTCGGTTTACCTCCTCGAGAAAAGAGATAATAAGAAAATTTTCTTCTTCCTTTAACCTTTCCTATTTCAAGGTACTCTGGCCGGACCATCATTTCAAAATGCTGACAACCTACAAGATCAAAGTTTTATTTCGGTCTCCAGAAACTACAACAAGAAAACTAACACTAAAGATAATATTTTGCATCTCATTAGTCCCTCATACTCTGATACCTAAGTTATCATTCCATTACGCTCCATGCTGTGTCTTTTCGCTTAACATTTTCTGCTGAACGCAGATTGAGCTGACTGAAAAGTCAAAAGAAAATAAACCTTCTATTGGAAAAAAACATCAATCGTATCAAAATCTGAATTTAAAAGCTTACTACATTTTAATATCGGATACACCTAGCTTTACTTGCGGTAGATGAAAAAACTACAGTCATTTTAAAATTAATTTGTTTCTTTTTTTATTTCGTTTGTTCTTGCACTCATACATATCGTTCGAAATGATTTTATTCAAGTAATATTAAATTTTCCTTGCAAATTCTTTCAATTAAAATTAATGTTGTGCAATAAATGTAGTGCATTATAAAGTCTTTTAAATTTAATGACTTGAGGTTTTCAGCACTAGTAAAACTTTGGAACATACAAATATGCAATTAGCCCTTTTTGTTTTTTCCTGTTATAAACCTAAAAAATTTGTATCATTTTTGTACTCTATAATGAAAGAATCCGGGTGGACAATTAGAGCTAAAATTATATTTACAGTTTCATAATGTGGAAAATAAGAACAATCAAATTAAATTTCATACTATTAAATGCTTTTGTTCACAAGTATGAGTAAACCTTCAACTAAATTCTGAAAAGACTTTTGAAAATAGAAATTCGGTGATGCACCGCTTGTCCTGTATATTCTTTTATATTTCTCTCGTTTTGTGCAGAAGAATGGCCAGTAGTCAATATTCAAAGAGCTTTGAATATAATTCTTACAAATATGTTTAAAAGCACATAACCACCTTAGTTTTTATATAATTATTTCATGCTTGACCTCCAGTTTATTTGAATGCATCCTTGTTATAATCTAGACTGTCAGATCAATTCTGTATTGAAATTATTTACATGCGAGTCAACCTATATTTGCGAACCATATACGACGGCTGTTCAGTAAAGAATGATCATAATATTTTACGGTCATAATTTTTTCCACTAAAATTCAGTCTTGTTATATTCTGTTAGCTTAATGTGAAACAAACACGCCGTAGAAGTTTCATCGTTGGTACTCCTGGTTCCCGCCTGTGAGAAGCAGGTAAGTTCAGACATATTCAGTATCACCTACCGCTGCAATGGAGGTAAGGCAGTTAAAGTTGATGTTAGAGGAAGATCCGGAATTTATTTCAAACGTAATCACTGCTGATGAGACTTGGCTACATCATTTTGATCCTGAGAGCAAATAGCAAAGCTCAGTCTGGAAATATCCTTCATCACCAACCCTCCAAAAACAAAAGCTGTTGCTTCTGCTGGGAAAGTTATGGTCATCTCATTCTTTGATATTCACGGAATGGTTTATCAGAATGTTGTACCTGCACACACATCAGGTACAATATTACGGGGATGTCCTGAAAACTTTGCAAGTCCATATCAGGCACCAAAGGCCACATTTCCATGAAGCTGGCTGGATGCTGCACCACGATTAACGCGCGGCTGCATATTGCCAATGTTGTTGCTCAATATCTGCAAAAATCAACGTGAAGTGCATCCCTCACCCTCCCTATATTCCGGATTTAACCCCATGTGACCTTTTCCTATTCCCTAACTTGAAGAAACGCCTTCGAGGGAGGCATTATCCATCATCAGAAGCAGTGGTGAAGGCTGCGGAGGCGATTTTGAAGGCTCTCTGAAAAAATGGTTTCCATCATGTCTTTGAAGATTGGCATAAACGCTGGGACAATTGCATCGCATTAAGGGGAGACTGTTTTGAGAAGGACCATCAAAATTATGAGGATGAGTAAAGGTACGATGTCAAAAGAAATTGTGATCACTCTTTATTAAATAGCACTCGTATATTTACTTAGTTTTTATCATCCTTGTTAAAATTGACCGTTGCTACATTGAAATTCTAGATTGGGTTGTGGTTTTTTACAGTGGAAATCAAAGCAAACAAACATAACTATATGTTGCCTTTCTCCCCTATAGGATCCCTGCTTGCTGTGAAAGAGGAACTATGAAGTTTTATGTTGTAACAGCTGAATTAGCTGTGTATTCCACTCAACGATTAACTTCTCGATACACGATAATAAACTTTCACCCACACAGACGGATGCACGAAAGTTCGCACAAAATATAACTTAAAACCACTAATGCGTGTAACTAAGAGAAGATTTGAATACGTTACGTTTTATTTTTTCATCAGACTAGGATGCCTAGAAAACGAAAGTTGTAAACTTGCACATTTTGTAACTTTTGTGTTTTAATCCTTTTTCAGGAATTGGATGCATTTTCATTAAAAAGCAGACACCATGAAGACCATATGCTGATGTGACGTGCATTAAAATGCAGAAATTTAAAACCAATCTGATGATGTGTAAAGATGATATGTAAAGTTTTTTGTTGCACCACTTGTACATTAAAAATGGCTAAACGATGGACTCAATAATGTCACTTCTAAGAGAGCACACGCTGTTTTCTAGTATTGAAATACAAATATCGTTTTTTCAAAAAAAAATATTTTAATTTTCACAGATGCGTACTCTTTATAACTGGGCAATGATTGGGAGATACCCTAGACCTAAAACGCTTTCTTCTCAGATTTCCTGACCCAATTGTTCTTTCATTTCAGCATAATCAGCAAGCATAGAAATTTCCAACCACAAATACTATTCATTAGCCCTCACAAATATTACGGTTAGAGCCATTTCCCGACAGAAGATACGTGGTCAACCACAGTTTCTACCCCAGCGGGAAACTAATGTAACTAATACAGCGTCCCGTAACCGATACGTATGTAAATACACTCACTCGGCTTTATAACCAGAGAGATGGCTCAGGTGGTTTCGTCTGAGGCCCGCATTCGGGAGACGCGGGTTCAATCCCCGTGGTTTTTTCGGATGTTTAACCAGGTAACCATGTGAACGCTGGATAGCTTAATTTCATTCCCTGAATTTCCCGTCCTTCCACTTCGTCTCCATTATCGTTTCACATCATCCCTCCTCTGGTGGTCTCTTTCAAGTTATAATTGTCGACGGGTGTCTCGGCGGGGTATAGCAGAATATTCTCTGAGTAAACTTCCCTCCTCCGGTAGGACGGACTCCGAACCTGGTCTGTTGGGGTCATTTTAGGACCACAGTCAGGTGAGCTTCCGGTTGTGCTGGACTGACGGGTAGTTTCCAACTGGTAAATTGTAGGTACCCTGCCCTCTGCACTGTCGTAGCTCTTTGGAATGGCCACCCTCTGTCTCCTCTGGCCTCATTCTTCCTCCTGGAGGTGCCCCACTTAGGGCGTAGGTACAATAAATCATGCCTAGTCGCAGTGCACAATCCCCTCCGTAGCGTAATCCAATCCAATCAAAACTGCTTTCTCATTGCTTTCTCTTCCACCAGACTAATTTCTCAAACTGCTGCTCAATATTTACATCAGGTACATTTCTTTTCGCATGCAAGAGAAGGAAGAGGCCTTTGGATAAATAAACGGTTAATCCTCTATTGCGCGGTGTATAGTTCAAGAAATAATTGTTTTCCCCAAAGCTTTTAAAATATTTGGTTGCGCATTATAGTTTTATCTTATACCAGCACTTATAAGGCGATAACGTATTAAGAAGCACGTCAATATATTCTGTCTTCCAAAATCCATCTTAATGCCAAGAATAAACGATTTTCAGCATTGAGCAAATGAAATGTCAACAGTGTACTATGTGAAAAGGTTCTGTTGCGGAGACAAATAAAGTGATATTGGAGTATCTGAGCTGACACATAAGAAATAACAGATGGCCAGGACAAGGACTATATGGAGCACACATTAACTTTCATCAATGCACATTGTGCAGATTTCTTATAAACAATTGGTTCGATTGAATGATTATTCTTGTGTATACAAGTATTTAAAATGATTTTAAAATATAATTTGAATTGATGCTATAATCAGCAGCAAGTTTAATCCATAAATTTGTATCCTATTTAGAAGGCTTCCCTCCCCACGAAGAAAGAATTTTTGTTCGATATTCTGTGAGTATGCATCATAGCTTCTATTCGTTTACAGACACTGGACCACAACTTCATGTAAGCTGTGTCCTAAGAACATAATCTAAATTAGAAATAACATTTTTTAAATAATTACAAATATTCATTAGCCGTATAAGATATTACATGCAGAGCCATCTGTGGACAGCGACACACCTGGCAATCCAAAGCTTCTCTCCTAGCGGGATATTAATTAACTAAATCATTGTCTACTGCTTGAGACATACACACAGCTGTAAGATGCAGTATTACACTCGCTAAACATTCTCCAGCCCTCTGCCATATAGGCTTATTTTTCCACATTATGCACATTTGGGATAATTGTTTACACATTTAACATCATACATTTTGTTTACATTTCGTTTGAGATACAAGCTTACTTAAGAAAAATAACGTTGTGGAACGCCTCCTTCTCAGATTTCCTGACCCAATTGTACTTTCATTTCAGCATCATCAGCAAGCATAGAAATTTCAAACCACAAACACAGCAAGAACGAGCATCATGTAGGACTATTGCCAGAACTTAGTATAACGCATAAACAAATTATCCCCCATTATTTGTACAGCCTTTTCAAGATTGCAGAAAAATAACGCGACCATCTATTACATGTCGTAAAATCGCATGGTAATATCAGTGGAAATGAAAACCTTAAATTTAAGTGTAATCCGTTCCCTTATTCTACCTACACCTATTGTTCCTTTCAGATCAAATATAATAATTTTAGCAACAACGAGATAATGAATTTCGTGCGCTCTTTAGAAAATGATTATGAATTATGCTTAATTTCAGTTAGTTGTATTAGCGGGAATAACACAAAGAACTCAGATTTCTATTCATTAGCCCTCACAAATATTACAGTTAGAGGCATTTCCCGACAGATGATACGTGGTCAACCACAGTTTCTACCCTAGCGGGAAACTAATGCAACTAATACATCGTCCCGTAACCGATACGTATGTAAATACACTCACTCCGCTTTCTAACCAGAGAGATGGCTCAGGTGGTTTCGTCTGAGGCCCGCATTCGGGAGACGTGGGTTCAATCCCCGTGGTTTCTTCGGCTGTTTTACCAGGTAACCATGTGAACGCTGGATAGCTTAATTTCATTCCCTGAATTTCCCGTCCTTCCACTTCGTCTCCATTATCGTTTCACATCATCCCTCCTCTGGTGGTCTCTTTTAAGTTATAATTGTCGACGGGTTTCTCGGCGGGGCATAGCAGAATGATATTCTGTGAGTAAAACTTCCTCCACCGGTAGGACGGACTCCGAACCTGGTGTGTCGGGGTCATTTTAGGACCACAGTCAGGTGAGCTGCCGGTTGAGCTGGACTGACGGGTAGTTTCCAACTGGTAAATTGTAGGTACCCTGCCCTCTGCACTGTACTAGCTCTTTGGAATGGCCACCCTCTGTCTCCTCTGGCCTCATTCTTCCTCCTGGAGGTGCCCCACTTAGGGCGTAGGTACAATAAATCATGCCTAGTCGCAGTACACAATCCACTCCGTAGCGTAATCCAATAAAATCAAAACTGCTTTCTCATTGCTTTCTCTTCCACCAGACTAATTTCTCAAACTGCTGCACAATGTTTACATCAGGTACATTTCTTTTCGCATGCAAGAGAAAGAAGGGGCCTTTGGATAAATAAATGGTTAATCCTCTATTGCGCGGTGTATAGTTCATGAAATAATTGTTTTCCCCAAAGCTATAAAAATATTTTGATTGCGTATTATAGTTTTATCTTATACCAGCACTTATAAGGCGATAATGTATTAAGAAGCACGTCAAATTTATTCTGTCTTCCAAAATCCATCTTAATGCCAAGAATAAACGGTATTCAGCATTGAGCAAATGAAATGAGAACAGTGTACTATGTGAAAAAGTTCTGTTGCGGAGACAAATAAAGTGATATTGGAGTATCTGAGCTGACATACATAAGAATTAACAGATGACCATGACAAGCACTAAATGGAGCACACATTAATTTTCATCAATGCACATTGAGCAGATTTCTCATAACCAAGTGGTTCAATTAAATGATTATTCTTGTGTATACAAGTATTAAAAATAACTTTATAAGGAAATTGAAATGATGCTATAATCAGCAGCAAGTTTTAACCATAAATTTGTATCCTATTTAGAAGGCTTCCCTCCCCACGAAGAAAGAATTTTTGTTCGATATTCTGTGAGTATGCATCATAGCTTCTATTCGTTTACAGACTCTAGACCACAACTTCATGTAAGCGGTATCCTAAGAATATAATCTAAATTAGAAATAACATTTTTTAAATAATTACAAACATTCATTAGCTGTATAAGATATTACATGCAGCGCCATCTGTGGACAGCGACACACCTGGCAATCCAAAGCTTCTCTCCTAGCGGGGTATTAACTAAATCATTGTCTAGTGCTTGAAACATACACACAGCTGTAAGATGCAGCATTACACTCGCAAAAAATTCTCGTGCTCTCTGCCATAAGGGCTTATTTTTCCACCCTATGCACATTTGGGATAATTGTTTACACATTTAACATCATACATTTTGTTTACATTTCGTTTGAGATACAAGATTACTTAAGAAAAATAACGTTGTGGAACGCCTCCTTCTCAGATTACGTGACCCAGTTGTCCTTTTCATTTCAGCATCATCAGCAAGCATAGAAATTTCCAAGCACAAACACAGCAAGAACGAGCATCATATAGGACTATTGCCAGAACTTAGTATAACGCATAAACAAATCATCCCCCATTATTTGTACAGCCTTTTCAAGATTGCAGAACAATAACGAGACCATCTATTACATGTCGTAAAATCTAATGGTAATATCAGTGGAAATGAAAACCTTAAATTTAAGTGTAATCCGTTCCCTTATTCTACCTACACCTATTGTTCCTTTCAGATCAAACATAATAATTTTAGCAACAACGAGAATATGAATTACGTGCGCTATTTAGAAAATGATTATGAATTATGCTTAATTTCATTTAGTTGTATTAGCGGGAATAACAAAAAGGACTCAGATTTCTATTCATTAGCCCTCACAAATATTACAGTTAGAGGCATTTCCCGACAGATGATACGTGGTCAACCACAGTTTCTACCCTAGCGGGAAACTAATGTAACTAATACATCGTCCCGTAACCCTACGTATGTAAATACATTCACTCCGCTTTCTAACCAGAGAGACGGCTCAGGTGGTTTCGTCTGAGGCCCGCATTCGGGAGACGTCGGTTCAATCCCCGTCGTTTTTTCGGATTTTTTCCCAGGTAACCATTTGAACGCTGGATAGCTTAATTTCATTCCCTGAAGTTCCCGTCCTTCCACTTCGTCTCCATTATCGTTTCACACCATCACCCCTCTGGTGGTCTCTTTCAAGTTATAATTGTCAACGGGTGTCTCGGCGGGGCATAGCAGAATGATATTCTCGGAGTAAAATTGCCTCCTCCGGTAGGACGGACTCCGAACCTGGTCTGTTGGGGTCATTTTAGGACCACAGTCAGGTGAGCTAACGGTTGTGCTGGACTGACTGGTAGTTTCCAACTGGTAAATTGTAGGTACCCTGCCCTCTGCACTGTCCTAGCTCTTTGGAATGGCCACCCTCTGTCTCCTCTGGCCTCATTCTTCCTCCTGGGGGTGCCCCACTTAGGGCGTAGGTACAATAAATCGTGCCTGGTCGCAGTGCCGAATACCCTTCGTAACCTAATCCAATCCAATCAAGACTGCTTTCTCATTGCTTTCTCTTCCACAAGACTAATTTCTCAAACTGCTGCACAATATTTACATCAGGTACATTTCTTTTCGCATGCAAGAGAAAGAAGAGGCATTTGGATAAATAAACGGTTAATCCTCTATTGCGCGGTGTATAGTTCAAGAAATAATTGTTTTCCGCAAGGCTTTTAAAATATTTGGTTGCGCATTATAGTTTTATCTTATACCAGCACTTATTAGGCGATAATGTGTTAAGAAGCACGTCAATATATTCTGTCTTCCAAAATCCATCTTAATGCCAAAAATAAACGAGATTCAGCATTGAGCAAGTGAAATGACAACAGTGTACTATGTGAAAAGGTTCTGTTGCGGAGACAAATAAAGTGATATTGGAGTATCTGAGCTGACAGACATAAGAAATAACAGATGACCATGACAAGGACTTTATGGAGCACACATTAACTTTCATCAATGCACATTGAGCAGATTTCTCATAAACAATTGGTTCAGTTAAATGATTATTCTTGTGTATACAGGTATTAAAAATAAGTTTTTGATGAAATTGAAATGATGCTATAATCAGCAGCAAGTTTTAACCATAAATTTGTATCCTATTTAGAAGGCTTCCCTCCCCACGAAGAAAGAATTTTTTTCGATATTCTGTGAGTAAGCATCATAGCTTCTATTAGTTTACAGACACTAGACCACAACTTCATGTAAGCTGTATCCTAAGAACACAATCTAAATTAGTAATAACATTTTTTAAATAATCACAAATACTCATTAGCTGTATAAGATATTACATGCAGCGCCATCTGTGGACAGCGACACACCTGGCAATACAAAGCTTCTCTCCTAGCGGGATATTAATTAACTAAATCATGTCTAGTGCTTGAAACATACACACAGCTGTAAGATGCAGCATTACACTCGCAAAACATTCTCGTGCTCTCTGCCATATAGGCTTATTTTTCCACCTTATGCACATTTTGGATAATTGTTTACACATTTAACATCATACATTTTGTTTACATTTCGTTTGAGATACAAGGTTACTTAAAAAAATAACGTTGTGGAACGCCTCCTTCTCAGATTACGTGACCCAGTTGTCCTTTTCATTTCAGCATCATCAGCAAGCATAGAAATTTCCAAGCACAAACACAGCAAGAACGAGCATCATGTAGGACTATTGCCAGAACTTAGTATAACGCATAAACAAATCATCCCCCATTATTTGTACAGCCTTTTCAAGATTGCAGAACAATAACGAGACCATCTATTACATGTCGTAAAATCTAATGGTAATATCAGTGGAAATGAAAACCTTAAATTTAAGTGTAATCCGTTCCCTTATTCTACCTACACCTATTGTTCCTTTCAGATCAAACATAATAATTTTAGCAACAACGAGAATATGAATTACGTGCGCTATTTAGAAAATGATTATGAATTATGCTTAATTTCATTTAGTTGTATTAGCGGGAATAACAAAAAGGACTCAGATTTCTATTCATTAGCCCTCACAAATATTACAGTTAGAGGCATTTCCCGACAGAAGATACGTGGTCAACCACAGTTTCTACCCTAGCGGGAAACTAATGTAACTAATACATCGTCCCGTAACCGATACGTATGGAAATACACTCACTCCGCTTTCTAACCAGAGAGATGGCCAGGTGGTTTCGTATGAGGCCCGCATTCGGGAGACGTGGGTTCAATCCCCGTGGTTTCTTCGGCTGTTTTCCCAGGTAACCATGTGAACGCTGGATAGCTTATATCATTCCCTGAATTTCCGTCCTTCCACTTCGTCTCCATTATCGTTTCACATCATCCCTCCTCTGGTGGTCTCTTTCAAGTTATAATTGTCAACGGGTGTCTCGGCGGGGCATAGCAGAGTTGTATTCTCTGAGCAAAATTTCCTCCTCCGGTAGGACGGACTCCGAAACTGGTCTGTCGGGGTCATTTTAGGACCACAGTCAGGTGAGCTTCCGGTTGTGCTGGACTGACGGGTAGCTTCCAACTGGTAAATTGTAGGTACCCTGCCCTCTGCACTGTCGTAGCTCTTAGGAATGGCCACCCTCTGTCTCCTCTGGCCTCATTCTTCCTCCTGGAGGTGCCCCACTTAGGGCGTAGGTACAATAAATCATGCCTAGTCGCAGTGCCCAATCCCCTCCGTAGCGTAATCCAATAAAATCAAAACTGCTTTCTCATTGCTTTCTCTTCCACCCGACTAATTTCTCAAACTGCTGCACAATGTTTACATCAGGTACATTTCTTTTCGCATGCAAGAGAAAGAAGAGGCCTTTGGATAAACAAATGGTTAATCCTCTATTGCGCGGTGTATAGTTCAAGAAATAATTGTTTTCCCCAAAGCTTTTAAAATATTTGGTTGCGCATTATAGTTTTATCTTATACCAGCACTTATAAGGCGATAATGTATTAAGAAGCACGTCAATATATTCTGTCTTCCAAAATCCATCTTAATGCCAAGAATAAACGAGATTCAGCATTGAGCAAATGAAATGTCAACAGTGTACTATGTGAAAAAGTTGTGTTGCGGAGACAAATAAAGTGATATTAGAGTATCTTAGCTGACACATAAGAAATAACAGATGGCCAGGACAAGGACTATATGGAGCACACACTAACCTTCATCAATGCACATTGTGCAGATTTCTCATAAACAATTGGTTCAATTGAATGATTATTCTTGCGTATACAACTATTAAAAGTGGGTTTTCTAATAAATTGAAATGAATCTATAATCAGCAGCAAGTTAAATGCATAAATTTGTATCCTATTTAGAAGGCTTCCTTTCCCACGAAGAAAGAATTTTTGTTCGATATTCTGTGAGTATGCATCATAGCTTCTATTCGTTTACAGACTCTAGTCCACAACTTCATGTAAGCGTTATCCTAAGAATATAATCTAAATTA
This sequence comes from Mantis religiosa, assembly GCA_030765055.1. NCBI lineage: Eukaryota > Metazoa > Arthropoda > Insecta > Mantodea > Mantidae > Mantis > Mantis religiosa. The sequence continues at coordinate 105,186 of JAUKNK010000281.1, forward strand.
GAAATAACATTTTTTAAATAATTACAAACATTCATTAGCCGTATAAGATATCACATGCAGAGCCATCTGTGGACAGCGACACAACTGGCAATCCAAAGCCTCTCTCCTAGCGGGATATTAATTAACTAAATCATTGTCTAATGCTTGAAACATACACAAAGCTGTAAGATGCAGCATTAGACTCGCAAAACATTCTCCAGCTCTCTGCCATATAGGCTTGTTTTTCCACCTTATGCACATTTGGGATAATTGTTTACACATTTAACATCATAAATTTCGTTTACATTTCGTTTGAGATACAAGGTTACTTAAGAAAAATAACGTTGTGGAACGCCTCCTTCTCAGATTACCTGACCCAATTGTTCTTTCATTTCAGCATCATCAGCAAGCATAGAAATTTCCAACCACAAACACAGCAAGAACGAGCATCATGTAGGACTATTGCCAGAACTTAGTATAACGCATAAACAAATCATCCCCCATTATTTGTACAGCCTTTTCAAGATTGCAGAACAGTAACGAGACCATCTATTACATGTCGTAAAATCGCATGGTAATATCAGTGGAAATGAAAACCATAAATTTAAGTGCAATCCGTTCCCTTATTCTACCTACACCTATTGTTTCTTTCAGATCAAACATAATAATTTTAGCAACAACGAGAATATGAATTACGTGCGCTATTTAGAAAATGATTATGAATTACGTTTAATTTCATTTAGTTGTATTAGCGGGAATAACAAAAAGGACTCAGATTTCTATTCATTAGCCCTCACAACTATTACAGTTAGAGGCATTTCCCGACAGATGATACGTGGTCAACCACAGTTTCTACCCTAGCGGGAAACTAATGTAACTAATACATCGTCCCGTAACCCATACGTATGTAAATACATTCACTCCGCTTTCTAACCAGAGAGATGACTCAGGTGGTTTCGTCTGAGGCCCGCATTCGGGAGACGTGGGTTCAATCCCCGTGGTTTTTTCGGATATTTTACCAGGTAACCATGTGAACGCTGGATAGCTTAATTTCATTCCCTGAATTTCCCGTCCTTCCACTTCGTCTCCATTATCATTTCACATCATCCCTCCTCTGGTGGTCTCTTTTAAGTTATAATTGTCGACGGGTGTCTCGGCGGGGCATTGTAGAATGATATTCTCTGAGTAAAATTTCCACCTCCGGTAGGACGGACTCCGAACCTGGTCTGTTGGGGTCATTTTAGGACCACAGTCAGGTGAGCTGCCGGTTGAGCTGGACTGACGGGTAGTTTCCAACTGGTAAATTGTAAGTACCCTGCCCTCTGCACTGTACTAGCTCTTTGGAATGGCCACCCTCTGTCTCCTCTGGCCTCATTCTTCCTCCTGGAGGTGCAAAACTTAGGGCGTAGGTACAACAAATCGTGCCTGGTCGCAGTGCCGAATACCCTCCGTAACGTAATCCAATCCAATCAAAACTGCTTTCTCATTGCTTTCTCTTCCACAAGACTAATTTCTCAAACTGCTGCACAATATTTACATCACGTACATTTCTTTTCGCATGCAAGAGAAAGAAGAGGCCTTTGCATAAATAAACGGTTAATCCTCTATTGCACGGTGTATAGTTCAAGAAATAATTGTTTTCCGCAAAGCTTTTAAAATATTTTGACTGCGTATTATAGTTTTATCTTATACCAGCACTTATAAGGCGATAATGTATTAAGAAGCACGTCAATATATTCTGTCTTCCAAAATCCATCTTAATGCTAAGAAAAAACGATATTCAGCATTGAGCAAATGAAATGTCAACAGTGTACTATGTGAAAAAGTTCTGTTGCGGAGACAAATAAAGTGATATGGGAGTATCTGAGCCTACAGACATAAAAATAACAGATGGCCAGGACAAGGACTATATGGAACACACATTAACTTTCATCAATGCACATTGTGCAGATTTCTCATAAACAATTGGTTCAATTGAATGATTATTCTTGTGTATACAAATATTAAAATTGACTTTTGCAATAAATTGAAATGATGCTACAATCAGCAGCAAGTTTAATCCATAAATTTGTATCCTATTTAGAAGGCTTCCTTCCCCACGAAGAAAGAATTTTTGTTCGATATTCTGTGGGTATGCATCATAGCTTCTATTCGTTTACAGACTCTACACCATATCTTAATACAAGCTGTATCCTAAGAATATAATCTAAATTAGAAATAACATTTTTTAAATAATTACAAATATTCATTAGCTGTGTAAGATATTACATGCAGAGCCATCTGTGGACAGCGACACAACTGGCAATCCAAAGCCTCTCTCCTAGCGGGATATCAATTATCTAAATCATTGTCTAATGCTTGAAACATACACACAGCTGTAAGATTTAAGTGTAATCCGTTCCCTTATTCTACTTACACCTATTGTTCCTTTCAGATCAAACATAATAATTTTAGCAACAACTAGAATATGAATTACGTGCGCTCTTTAGAAAATGATTATGAATTATGCTTAATTTCATTTAGTTGTATTAGCGGGAATAACACAAAGGACTCAGATTTCTATTCATTAGCCCTCACAAATATTACAGTTAGAGGCATTTCTCGACAGAAGATACGTGGTCAACCACAGTTTCTACCCTAGCGGGAAACTAATGTAACTAATACGTGTTCCCGTAGCCGATACGTATGTAAATACATTCACTCCGCTTTCTAACCAGAGAGATGGCTCAGGTGGTTTCGTCTGAGGCCCGCATTCGGGAGACGTGGGTTCAATCCCCGTGGTTTTTTCGGATGTTTTACCAGGTAACCATGTGAACGCTGGATAGCTTAATTTCATTCCCTGAATTTCCCGTCCTTCCACTTCGTCTCCATTATCGTTTCACATCATCCCTCCTCTGGTGGTCTCTTTCAAGTTATAATTGTCGACGGGTGTTTCGGCGGGGCATAGCAGAATGATATTCTCTGAATAAAATTTCCTCCTCCGGTAGGACGGACTCCGAACCTGGTCTGTCGGTGTCATTTTAGGACCACAGTCAGGTGAGCTGCCGGTTGTGCTGGACTGACGGTTAGTTTCCAACTGGTAAATTGTAGGTACCCTGCCCTCTGCACTGTCGTAGCTCTTTGGAATGGCCACCCTCTGTCTCCTCTGGCCTCATTCTTCCTCCTGGAGGTGCCCCACTTAGGGCGTAGGTACAATAAATCGTGCCTGGTCGCAGTGCCGAATACCCTCCGTAACGTAATCCAATCCAATCAAAACTGCTTTCTCATTGCTTTCTCTTCCACAAGACTAATTTCTCAAACTGCTGCACAATACTTACATCAGGTACATTTCTTTTCGCATGCAAGAGAAAGAAGAGGCCTTTGGATAAATAAACGGTTAATCGTCTATTGCGCGGTGTATAGTTCAAGAAATATTTGTTTTCCGCAAAGCTTTTAAAATATTTTGACTGCGTATTATAGTTTTATCTTATACCAGCACTTATAAGTCGATAATGTATTAAGAAGCACCTCAATATATTCTGTCTTCCAAAATGCATCTTAATGCCAAGAATAAACGAGATTCAGCATTGAGCAAATGAAATGTCAACAGTGTACTATGTGAAAAAGTTCTATTGCGGAGACAAATAAAGTGATATTGGAGTTTCTGAGCCTACAGACATAAAAATAACAGATGGCCAGGACAAGGACTATATGGAACACACATTAACTTTCATCAATGCACATTGTGCAGATTTCTCATAAACAATTGGTTCAATTGAATGATTATGCTTGTGTATATAAGTATTAAAATTGACTTTTGCAATAAATTGAAATGATGCTATAATCAGCAGCAGCAGCAGCAGCAGCACAAATCTGGCAGGCTGTTTGGACCGCCCGAAGGGTGGTCAAATCGTGTACCTGCTCTGGGAAGAGCTTAACCACGTAGTGGCGGGATGTGGATGTTGCAGAATGACGGGTGTAATTTAAGTGGGGTTAGTGTAGGGAGGTAGCTTTTTGCTCCTCAGGGAATGATGAACCGGGTGCTACGGACAGCGAGCACCGCTGGTGGGTAAGTTAATAAACTAGGAAGAAGGTATGTATAATTTTGAATATTCCATAATAACAAATTTGGAGTAGCTGAAATTTAATTTAGGCTGGAATGGAGATCATGTGGTTACCGGTAGTGACCGCAAGACATGCGGGGTAACCGGTATCGCTTATAGCGACGCTCACGAGGAACATAATCCCCAAGGGATCTGACTAGGGCGCTCTGATGTTGGGGCAAACCCTCGAAAAATTTTGTCGCCCGGCGTCTAATTTCATCCTCCACATATCGGAGGGATGAAGCCTCATGAAGTAATCTCACGGGGAACCTTGTACAAACAGAATAAATAATCCGAAGACATTTATTCTGTGCACGTTGGAGCAGAACTAGATGTGAGCCTGCGGCCATACCCCAGACTTCGCACGCATAGAGCATGATAGGGAGGACCAGAGCCATAAAGAGGCGCAACTTTAGGGGAACAGACATCGCAGACCGAAGCACAGGGTATAGTGATGCCACGGCACCACACGACCGATGAGCTTGCTCCTGGATGTGCTCCCGAAAAGTTAGGCCCTTGTCCAGCTTCACTCCCAAGTACTTGATTGAATTCTCCCATCTGATCCCTTGGCCGAAGTAGGTAAATTGGGGGAAGTTGGCGGGAAAGCGGCGCTTGGTGAACAATATCGCTTGGCTTTTCTCCGTATTAATGGACAATCGCCAAAGCGTGCACCATTCCTGGAGGAGGATTAGATATCTTTGGACGGGGTTGAAGGTTCTGCGTGGGTGTCTGTTTGTTGAGAATAGCAGCACGTCGTCAGCATATTGTGCTATGTTGACGTGCTGTTCAGTGGGAAGGTCAGCCACATAGACGCTATACAGCGTCGGGGATAACACAGAACCTTCGGGGACTCCGCCGCGGATAGACCTTCGTGTAGATGTTTTTCCCGCCACTGTGACAGTGAAGAATCTATGTTTTAGGAAAGAGTGAAGAAGGTGTATGACTTGAGTGGGTAGCTCCAGTTGGATGAGTTTGTACAGAAGACCCGCGTGCCAGGTCGTAGAGATAGCCTTTTCCACGTCCAGAGAAACCGCCGAGGTGAATGTCTTGTCCTGGAAACCCCGGGCTGCAGCCTCCACCACGCGCAGCAACTGCTGTGACGTGGAATGCCCAGGACGAAAGCCAAACTGGTGAGGAGGGATAGCTTGTATGTCACCCAGAAGGGAGGACATGCGGGCTAAGAAAAGTCTCTCGAAAACTTTCGAGAGAACCGAAAGGAGGCTGATGGAGCGGTAGTTGGCAGGATTAACCGGGTCTTTCCCTGGCTTCAAGATGCATATCACCCGAGCCTCTCTCCAACTACGTGGAAAGTGACTCAGAGAGAGACACATATTGAAGACTTTGGTTAGAAATAACACGGCCCTGAAGGGAAGGTGGCGGAGCATGAGTGGCGTTATGCCATCAGGTCCCGCTGCCTTTTTTGGTTTGAGGCGCCGGAGTACGCCCTGAAGTTCACTGGGCCTTATGACTGGGAGTCTGTCCGCCTCAGCCGGGGGTCGCCGAAATTATCGACGTACCTCCTGCCTAACGCGGTCAGAGAAGGCAGGGTCCTGGGTGTCTTCTCTAGGCCTCATGGTCCTCTCAAGGTAGTCGGCGAACACCGTAGCCTTGGCCTGTGGTTCGTAGGACAGGCCTTGGATGCCCTGGAGTGGGGAGTTTGGTGTCCCTTGGCGGTTCCGAAGTCTTTTAATGACCCTGCACACGTCACCATCCTCGAGGTTCATACTAGACATCGTGTCCTCCCACGCGCGCACTCTGTGCTCACGGAGGCGGGCACGAACCTCTCGGCACAGTCGCCGATGAAGTCCTCGATTATGAGGCGTGCGGTGTCTTTGGTAGAGCCGCCTTGCTGCCCAAGAACGGCGAATGAGAAGTAGGATGTCTAGGGGAAGAACATCCGGATGAAGGGGGGCTGGGGTGATAACTGTAAGGTTGCGGACCGTTCGCTTCACGACTGAGGTGAAGGACGAGACCGCAGCCTCAAGGGAGGGAATGTCGGTTATGTTGGGGTTGGGAGGAATGGAGTCATTCAGGCAGACTTTGACGCAATCCCAGTCCACATCCCGGTTTTGAACCGAGACGTCATGGTTGGCAATCCGTGTATTAACCTCAGCAAGTACTGGGTTGTGATCTGAATGTAATGCGTTAAGTGAAGTGAGTGAGAGACGAAATGGAAAGCGTTTGATGATAGCGAAGTCGATATGAGATGGGCGACCCCGACCACGCGGGTAATGAGTGGGTTGCCATGGGCCCTCAACTCGAAGGTGAGGGTCCGCATCTACCATGCGGATAGTGTCACTGCCTCTCCTATCCGCTCGGGGACCATGATGCCAACGCTGATGTTTGGCATTGAAGTCCCCGGCCATAATGACATTGGGATGTAAGGAAAGAATGGATTGGTAGTCATTGGCTATGAACTGTGAGCGGGGAGGATGGTAGGCTGAAACTATCAGGACTTCAGAACCGCCAAGGTTCACGCAGGCTGCCGTGGCTTCAAGTGTTTGGAGTTGTGGAAGCTGGACAGCTCGATGGACCACACTTCTCCTCACCAGGATCGCAGTGCCACCTCCTCGGCGACCAGCGCGATCCGTTCGGAGACAGTGATACCCCGAGAGATGGAAGGGGATCTGGGGGCGGAGATGGGTTTCCGACACCAAGATGAGGTCCAAAACATTGGATCTTGCAAAATAATCAGCAGCAAGTTTAATCCATAAATTTGTATCCTATTTAGAAGGCTTCCTTCCCCACGAAGAAAGAATTTTTGTTCGATATTCTCTGAGTATGCATCATAGCTTCTATTTCTTTACAGACTCTAGACCATAACTTAATGCAAGCTTTATCCTAAGAATATAATCTAAATTTGAAATAAAATTTTTTAAATAATTACAAATATTCATTAGCTGTACAAGATACTACATGCAGAGCCATCTGCGGACAGCGAAACACCTGGCAATCCAAAGCCTCTCTCCTAGCGGGATATTAATTAACTATATCATTGTCTGGTGCTTGAAACATACACACAGCTGTAAGATGCAGCATTACACTCGCAAAACGTTCTCGTGCTCTCTGCCATAAAGGCTTATTGTTCCACCTGCTACACATTTGGGATAATTGTTTACACGGTTAACATCATACATTTCGTTTACATTTCGTTTGTGATACAAGGTTACTTTAGAAAAGTATCGTTGTGTGTGTGTCTGTGTGTGTCTGTGTGTGTCTGTGTAAGTCTGTGTGTGTCTGTGTGTGTGCGTGCGTGTGCGTGCGCGTGTGTGTGTGTCTGTGTGTGTGTCATATAGTGCCAACCACTCAGAAAAGAAAAAAGTTACATAACAAATTTGGTAACTAAGTGCAGTATCTTCCAAGGACATAGATTTTAAATTAATTCCTTCCCCCCAATACAGGCCACATTTTATTGGAAGCAATTCCAAAGGTTCTATTTCACTAAACATGGCTCAAAGTTTGTTAACCAAACTAAACAGACCTGTTGAATTTTTTGGAAATGTCTCCAGAAGTTCTCTTCATTCTCTTCATAGTTCTGACATTCTGTAGTTGTTTGGGTTCAAAAAAATCGACTTTAGGTTTTCATGCTTTAAAAAAATCCAGAAATACTTATATTTCATAATGTATTTGGCATTGTTTGGATTTTAAGTTAATAGGGGGTTCAGTTTGAATGTGCTGACTTTCTGAGTCACTGCTGTTAATGCTTTAATTGCAATTTACTGTAACTTGTACTTTTCATATTTTAGTTACAGTTTTCTCTGCAACCAATTGCGCCACCTGGATGAAATTATTGTTGATCATTTCTCAGCCAAAGAGCCACTGATTCCACCTAAAACTATTGCTCAAAGTTCTAATCCTAATTTACTAACAACTTATATGCTTGTAAAACTTGAAATGAATTCTGTGTTCACAATTTTAACATTTTGGGGACAGACCTTTTTAAATGTGGGTAGCAAGTTTAGGTGGAAATTCTCAAGTAATGCACATTTTAAGTAATATAAAAAATTTACTAAGAAAAATTGACAATTTTAGAGAAAAGTGTACCTGAATACTCCCATAACACTGAAAATTTTGAACATTTCATTTTTGTTTATGATAAATTTGTAGCATGCAAAGCCATTTTATATGGATTATGTTCAGAAATTATTGATGTATTTAGTATCAAATTTTCATTCCATTTAGGTTAAACAGTTTTTGAGAACCTGCCTCACAACTAAGTATAACTGGTAAGCTGTAAGAGTTGAACAGCACCTTAATGCCCCAGGCAACTGCATGTGGGATTTGTAGTGGACAACGCGACGCAGGGGTGTCATTTCCCAACCGTCATTCCACCAATTGCTTCATTATTACCTCTTCTATAACCCATCATCTGCATGAGGTACTCTAAAAAAGAATGAAGCATGACTCCAAATAAAAAATATGCCTTAATTTGTTGAACGTGTAGAACTTCTTAAAGCACAGAATTTATATCTTCTTTTTAAGGGTTGGGGCAGAATGAACCATTTTCCAAGATATTCCATCTTATTTGTTAGAATTTTGCAATACCTAATATCCAATCTTTTTATCCCTTGGTCGTAAAAAAGAGTGGAATTTCAAAGATGTCACATAGCCACCTGCTTTAAAATATTTGATTATCACTTGAAGTCCACTGCATTTCCATTATTCTTTTTTTATCTCTCTTCATTGGTATCAACTGCATGCCCCATTACATGGTACTATTACATGCATTACAATACATAATTTCATTTACAATTTACAGTTTCAATTTTATATTTATATGCTTATATATACACCTTTGAGCTTTTTCCAACCTATATGTTGGTAGTTTCTTTCTCAAGTTTACTAGCCTATTCCTACATTGTATTGTTTTATAGTATGTTTGTAGTCCTATCTCTAATTCTATTAGTATATTTATAAATATATTGAATTTAAAGTTAACTACTTTTTTATAAGTTAATTGAATGAATATATTTGCAAAATGGTTTCAAGTATTTTGTGATTAGTTCCTGGTTGGTTGTGGGCCATTTTCCTCCTTTTTTGTGTACTTCTGCCACCAATATAGATCTCTGCTGTTGTGTGTTTTACATTCAAAGATTAAATGGTTAACTCTTTGCCGGAGGTTACTGCATGTACATTTTGGATCATCAATAATGTGGAACCTGTGTAGGTAGTCTTTAGTTTTTCCATGACCTCAGATTAGAGCAGTAAGTTCTGGTGTAATGGGAAGTTTTCTCTTTAACCTATCTTTGATTATCGGGAGGAAAGTTTTACAGAGAGCCCCTTTGTTTGTGCTGTTCCACCTATGTTGCCATTGTTCGTGTCCTCTTTCTTTAATGTCTGCTTTGATCATTGACCTGGGAACCTTATTGTGAATGATTGGCAGTCCTTCATCTTGAGCAGCTGCCTTGGCCAATTTATCAGCCATCTCGTTGCCAGGTATTCCTACATGGGCTTTCACCCATTTGAAGTGGATTCTCCAATTAGCTTGTTGCATGGATGTTAGAGTGGCTTCAATGTCCTCCACGACTGAGTTGTGCTTTCTGTTGTTTACCAGTGTGTCCAGTGTTACCCTGCTATCTGAGTAAATTGCTGCTGTCTTTTCTTCAAGTGCTAAGTCTATATGGTTTTGGAGCTCTTGTAGCACTTTCAATATAGCTATTTGTTCTGCTTGGTTATTTGATCACTTGCCATCCAATCTATATTTTAGTTGAAGACTAAGTGCTTCATGTTTGAACACCACTGCTGCAGCTCCAACCCTGTCCGCTATTTTACTCACATCTGTATAGATTCTGAATATGTAATTAGTGGATTCCTCAGCTTCTGTAATTTCAGCAACTTCTGCAGGATGTTGCCATTTCCTTGGTGGTAAGGGTGCATCATAGTTATCCCTTTCATGTATAGCCCTGTATAGTGCTATCTTCCCATTGATGGTTATGTCAATGGGTTCAATACCAGCTATGACACAGGAAGCATCATAAGATATCGTTCTGTACCCTTTTATGATTTTAATGTTGAATAGTCTCTGTATTCTCTGTATTTTCCTTAAGTTCTTTTGGTTTTATAGGGCAGCTCCCCAAATTGGGGCTCCATATGTTAATATTGGCTCTATGGCACCTTTATATATGGTGTGTAATGCTTTGTTCCCAAGCCCCCAGGTAAGTTTTGCAGTCTTGGATAATGAATGTGTCAATTTTATTGCTTTGTCGTGTAGATTATCGACATAATGGTTGAATCTAAACCTTTTGTCAATATATATGCCAAGGTATTTGAGTATGTGTACTTGTTCAATAACTTTGTTGTTAAGATAGATATTAATTGCTTCGTTGTTTATTTTTTTCTTCCTTGTTATCATTATGGATTTTGATTTAGACTTATTAAATTTTAGTTTATTTTCTTTGGCCCATAATACAATTTTCTTTAAATCCTGATTGGCAAAATTTTCGGCATCAAGTGTACTCTTCCCCTTTGTCATGGTTAGCAGATCATCTGCAAAGGCAATTACTTCTGTTCGCTTAGAGAATTCTAAATTAAGCAGAGAATTATAGAGAATGCTCCAAAAAATCAGGTCCGCAACACGATCCTTGTGGACATCCCCTCTTAACTTGCTTTTCGATCTTGAACTCACTAGAGCAAAGACTGGCTGTTCTGTCTTTGAAATAGCTCTGGGATAGCTTGTATAAGTTGCTTGGGCACTTCACTTTTCTTAAATTGTTTAGTATTCCAGGCCATCAAGCAGCATCAAATGCAACTTTCACATCCAAGCTTACTAAAATGATATGTCCAAATTCATTTAAATTAACCTCCACAAATGATTTCATGGACATGGCTGCATCAACTGTGCTTTTTTGGGCCATAAATCCATACTGCCTGGTATTGAACAGATTTCTTGAATTCATGTGGTGCTCGATTCTTTTTATCAAGAGCTTTTCTAAGATTTTTCCATTTACATTTAGTAAGCTTATAAGTCTAAATTTTGTCACACATTCACCTTGTGCTTTGCCAGGTTTCACAATGGGAATTATCAGTGAGTGCTTCCATCTTGCAGGGAATATACCAGTTTCCAAATTTATTTGTTTTATTTCAGCTTATTGTTGTATACGAACTCAGTGCAGCCGAATGACCATTACTGAATAGCTGAAATTTAGGAAACCTATTTCTGCAGTAATTTAAAGTGGAAAATGCTTTCCATATATGAACTCTTACATATGAATCAAATATTTTACCCTTAAATCTATTAACACAAAATATACTAATATATTAAATTAACTGCCTAAAATAACTTCAATTCTCCTGAAGGTTTACATGTTTTCCACAATGGTCCTTGAAGTTTTAGTTAACTTTTCCACTGATACTGAAATGAAATTCCAAACTGTAACAAATATTTGAGAAGCGTATTTTTTTTTTTTCAAAACTCGATAGTGGACAAAAGGATGCTTTTACAGAATTCACATTTTTTATTCTAGTACATTACTTTTCATTACACATACTTTATTATTGGCAATACTAAACATTATCATGGGACAATTTCAGACGACAGTGAAACTCCTAAAGGATAACCATATTTTTTATAGTATTGGCCAGTTAAAAAAAAATTTAAAAACTCGAAGTGAATTTGAGGAAAGCTTAATTTCCTTCTAATTTTATTGTTTTTATTATTGCATTGATTTTATTTTCATTTCTTCATAATTTGTTTTTATCTACAGTACACAAATTTAATAAATGGCTAAATCAACATTACATTAATGAAATGATAGACATTTGTAAAAAGCTTCAAAATATAAATTTAAGAATACAAAGCGATTAAACTAATAAGTAATAATGTATGCGCTTATTTTGATATCTTCTTCCCCAAATCTGTCTCTTGCTCTATGGAAATACGTTCTATCTTGCATGTGGAGCATGTATCAGTGTGTGGTGTCTTGAAAGAGAGATTAAAACTCTTAGAACAATAAACTTTTATTTTGATAAACAGCATGTGGATAGTTTTTCGTTTTGTATCTTTTTCGCAAAACTCTTTCCACATTTTGTAATATTTATTTACGGTGTTAGGTAGTTCCTTGAAGATTTTCGTCTACTATAGTGGCTTTCTCTGCACCTATAGCTCTTAATATCATTTTTCACAGCAGAGATAAGCTCCTTGTCCTTAGCACCAGTTCTATCCTCTCCTCGATTTTCTTTAGGTGAATTCCCAGTAGAATAAAATGTTCATGCAAGAAGGGACAGTGTATCTCTAGACATACCTATTATTCCCTGAAAACTTGCAGCACAGTTTGGTAAAAAATTTCCATTTTTCTTTCTGATGCTTTCCTTCGTTTTGGAGAATTAACTTTCATGTATTTAAGCAGAAATTTGTCTTGGTCCTCTTTATTTAGATGTTATACTTCATTACGGAAATCATTAATGCCTCCATATGTCAGATCTCCTATCCTGCATTCCTTACTTTCCCTCTTTATTGACTTCGATGGATAACTTTGAATTCCATGATTACATTTTATGGACGGTTCTTTATTAATAGGTTTTGAACAAGACCTTTTCTTCTGTTTTTCCTGCCACCATCAGATTCAGTCACTGGAGAATCATTGTATTTTTCCTCTACTTTCATTTATGACTTAGCTTGTGTTTACCAGAGACTGGTTCTATCTAAGCACAAAACACTAGTGACACAGTCGTAGAAGTGATTCAGAAAGCTTAACATTCTTTACTGTGTGATAATGGTTTTAAACAATGGCCTATGTTGAGGTAATGCCGAGCTCTGTCGCGCTATCCCGAGTGTGGAACATGTTTGATTGAAAAGGTTCTGAAAGTGTATATAACAACAGAGTTTGTTATTGATATTGTCACCCAATTAGCGGTAGGCTTGAGGGCAACAGCTGTCAGGAAACCAAAGGGCAGCCGTGCCACGCCTCCCATTAGTCTCTGTCACTAACTGAAGGGATGGTTAGGGGAGGGATGTCGGGCCCCTGAGCCGTCTCTTTACCCTTCTACTAGGGTCTGGAAATTACGGGACATTCAATTTAATCGAGAACCTTCTAGATGGGCAAGCGGACCCTATATAAGCGACACGTCGTGCAAGGGGCAGTCAGTCAGTCAGTGTTTGACGAGCTAGCAAACGGACGAGAGGACTGTGTACGTGCATCGGAACGTTAACTTACGAACTGGTGAATTGTAATTGTGTGCATTACGCATTTCTGTGTAATTGGCAAGTGCTTAACTGTAAGTCGGTGGAAATAAAGAACATTGTTGAGTTTGTGTAATTGGACTTTTCATTTCACGAACCCACAAAGTCACAATTGGTGTCAGAAGTGCGACATAACACAATGGAGGCAGCATTAGAAAAGATTTTAGCGGAACTGAAACAAATGAAGACGGCCAACGACAACATCACCGAGAAGATGGAAGAAATGAAGGCCGAGTTAACCGCAGAAATGAGAGCAGCGAACGGCAGTCTGGCCACGGAAATGAAGGCGGCGAACGAGGCTCTCGCCGCAAAGTTTGAAGAACAGTTGGCCGGCGTAAAAGAGAACGTCACAGAGTTAGGCGAGCGCGTCGAAGACCTGGCGAGCCGCGTTAATGAGCTGGAAGGAAAAGCCGACAGCAGCGTGAAGTCCCTAAACGCCATGGTGGAGGACGTCGTCGGCAGGAAGCTGAAGGATTTAAAGGCCGACGCGCCGGGACGCGACACAACATCTGCGCGCGTCAAACCTCCCAAGTATGACGGCGCGTCAACGTTTGAGGTCTTCCGCCGCCAGTTCGACACAGTGGCCAGGCACAACGGATGGTCACTGGAGGAGGAGGCCACACAGTTAATTGCCAGCCTCCAGGGAAGAGCCGCGGAAGTCCTAAACGCGGTGCAGACGACGGCGGCGCCCAAGGACATCTGGGAGGCCCTGGAGAATCGCTTCGGGAACCACCGCTTAGCCGCAGCATACCGAAGCCAGCTAAAGGCAAGGTCGCAGCAGCCGGGGGAGACGCTGCAGGAGTTCGCCATAGCCATCGAGCAGCTGGCTAGCAAGGCCTTGGTTGACCTGCCACTGGAGTTCGTATCCCGGGAAGCCGCCTACAATTTTGTCGACGGGGTACGGGACACGGAGATTCGTCAGCGCCTAATGCTCGGGGAATATAAAACCATCCACGAGGCGCTGACAGCGGCATTAAGGATGGAGGCGGCCAAAATAACATCCATGCCGACGTCGAGAACGAGGAGTGTCCGCTACGCCGGAGACAGAAGACCAGCTGAGGGACGCCGGCGAACACCTAGTGGCCTGTGTTGGGGGTTGTGGACAGCCCGGACACCTGCAGAGAGACTGCCCACACCAGGAAGAGCAGCCGGAAAACGAGTAAGGGCCGTCGTGGAGAGGGGCACGTCGGCGCCATCACCACCATCCCCTCGAGTGACACTGCGCGCCGTCAGCCGGCGTATGGATGACAGCCTCATCGCGGACGGTTGGGTAAGAGGGAAGCCATGCCGCGTGCTGGTGGACACCGGGGCGGCCGTGACCATCATCAGACCTGACGTGGCGAAGGGTTTGCCGACAAGGAAGCCAAGCCGGCCATACCAGCTTGTCACGGCATCGGGCGACACCTTGCCTGTGGAGAAGGAGGCCCTGCTGGAGCTGAACTTGGGACGCAGTGCCGTGCGTCTGTGGGTGTTCGTCGCGAAGGTGGCTGAGGAGGTGATTCTGGGACTGGATGCCCTCAGGAGCCATGAGGCGACGGTCGACGTCGGCAAGAAGGTTCTGCGGCTTAACGGAGAAGAGGTTATACTCCGTCAACCCGAAGAGCGCCTTGGAATTTGCAGGGTCGTCTTGGACGAAGACGTGGTTGTCCCCGCGAGGAGCGAGGTGGTGGTGACGGCGCGACTGGAGGGTCAGAGAACCAGGAACATGATGCTGGACCAGAAGACGCCTGTAAACGGATTGTGTGTAGCCAGGGCATTGCTGCCGTGCCGAGAGGAGGTGCCCGTGAGACTGCTAAATCCTACGGACGCCGATCACGACGTCCAGGCCGGGACGGAGTTGGGAATGTGCGAGCCCGTGGTGAGCGTAACAGCTATCGACGAGACCCAGGTGCCGGCGCTGAAGCAACACCTGGGGCCCCGGCTAGAAGGCTTGGTGGAGAGGGCGGCCGACCACCTGACCACAGAACAGCTGGAGAAGGTTCGACAACTGCTAAGACGGTATCAGCGCGTCTTCAGCCAAGGTGATAGTGACTACGGCCGCACGGACAAAGTGCTTCACCGCATCGACACCGGAGACGCCCGGCCTATTCGGCAACCACATAGACGCGTTCCGCTGGCGAAGCAAGGGGCGGCAGGAGACATGCTGGGGGACATGAGATCCAGGGGAGTGATTGAAGAGTCTGACAGCCCTTGGTGTTCCCCTGTAGTCTTGGTGACAAAGAAGAACGGCGAGCTGCGCTTCTGCGTAGACTACAGAAAGTTGAACACTGTCACCCGGAAGGACTGTTTTCCCTTACCCCGGATTGACGACACCCTGGACCCGCTAGCTGGTGCACAGTGGTTCTCGACCCTGGACCTAAAGTCGGGCTACTGGCAGGTAGCTCTAGACCCGAGAGACAAGGAGAAGACCGCATTCTCGACGGGCCAAGGTCTTTGGCAGTTCACGGTTATGCCCTTTGGCCTCTGCAACGCACCAGCTACCTTCCAACGCCTCATGGAGTCAGTGATGAGAGGGCTGACTTACGATGCCTGCCTGCTATACCTGGACGACATCATCATCGTCGGGAAGACTTTTGAAGATCACCTCGAGAATCTGAGTAAGGTGCTACAGAGACTGCAGGCGACCAACTTGAAGCTGAACGCGAAGAAGTGCCAGCTCTTCCGCAAGGAAGTTAACTACTTGGGCCACATAGTCTCAGCAACCGGAGTGGCCACAGACCCGGAGAAGACAAAGGCTGTGAGAGATTGGCCTCGCCCAAAGGATAAGAAAGAATTGCGCAGTTTCCTGGGGCTGTGCAGTTATTACAGGCGCTTCATAAAGGGGTTCTCCAACATCGCAAAACCCCTCACCCGCCTGACAGAGGAACACCGGCCCTATGCGTGGACGGAGGACGCAGAAAACGCTTTCCAGCACCTAAAGGAGACCCTGTGCAGTGCTCCAATTTTGGGTTTCCCACAACCGGGTGGCGCCTTCATTGTGGACACCGACGCCAGCGACCATTGCATTGGAGGTGTCCTATCGCAGGTCCAGGATGGCCATGAGCGGGTGATAGCCTATTACAGCAAGACACTATCCAAGGCAGAGAAGAACTACTGCGTCACCCGACGGGAGTTACTGGCGGTAGTAAAGACATTGGAGCACTTCCACAAGTACCTGTACGGTCAGCCATTCCACCTGAGGACTGACCATTCTGCCCTAACCTGGCTATTGAGCTTTAAGAACCTGGAAGGCCAGACAGCACGTTGGGTCCAGAGGCTGCAGGAGTACGACTTCACCTCGGAACATCGTAGAGGGAAGAGCCACGGTAACGCAGACGCCATGTCCCGAAGACCCTGTCCAGAAGAGTGCGGCCAGTGCACAAGAGTGGAAGAGAAGGAGCGTGCCGCAGCAGTCCGAGTAGTTGTGGCAGTGCCTGCTGAAGGCTGGGATAGCGCAGGCCTGAGGAGGGAGCAGCTGGCGGACGCAGACTTGGGGCCACTCTTGAGGGAAGTGGAGGCAGGGATGAGACCAACCTGGGAGGACATCGCACCGAGGAGCGCCACCTACAAGTCGTACTGGGCCCAATGGGACTCGTTGAAGACCAGAGAGGGCGTGCTGTTCCGGGTATGGGAATCACCCGATGGGAAGACGCAGAGAGAGCAGTTGGTACTTCCCCGGAGTAAGGTCCCGGAAGTCCTGGAGGAAGTGCACGCCGGTACTTCGGGAGGACACCTGGGAGCGAACCGAACGATTGACAAACTACGGCAGCGCTACTACTGGCTGAGACTCCGAGCAGATGCTGAGAGATGGTGCCGTCAGTGTCACGTGTGCGCGGCGAGTCGTGGCCCTCAGACTAGGAGCCGGGGTCGCATGCAGCAGTACAACGTCGGAGCGCCATTCGAACGGATCGCCGTTGACATTGCTGGACCGTTCCCAGTTTCCGACCGAGGCAACAAGTACCTAATGGTGGTCGTGGACTACTTCACCAAGTGGCCGGAGGTGTATGCCATCCCAAACCAAGAGGCAAAGACAATCACAGACTGCCTCGTGGAGCAAGTGTTCTGCCGATTTGGGGTGCCGTTAGAGCTGCACAGTG